>PITA01011390.1:0-66856 GCA_004023965.1 Spilogale gracilis | reverse complement strand
TACCAATTATTAATAAGCTTCTATAAATATCTGTGTGCAGGTTTTTACATGGACATAAATTTTCAATTACTTTAGGCAAATATGAAGGAATGCGTTTACTGGATTGTAGTAGGATAGGAGTCTTTTTAACTTTGTAAAAAACCACCAATCCATCTTCTGAAGTGGCTCTACTGTTTTTCATTCCTACCAGCAATGTATAAGACTTCCTTTTGCTCCATTCCATGTCTTCGCCAGAATTTGGTGTTAAAAGTGTACCCAATTTTGATCTTTCTAATCAGTGTGTAGTGGTATCTGATCATTATTTTAATTTGTATATACCTGATGATGTACATCCCTGATGTGGAATATGTTTTCATTTGTATCATTTCCATCTGTATATCTCCTTTGGTAAGATGGCTGTTAAAGTCTTCAGCTCATTTTTTGAACCACATTGTTGGGTTTCTTACTGTTGAGTTTTAAGAGTTCTTCATATATTTTCGATAACAATTCTTTATCAGACTTGTTTCTTGAAATTATTTCTTCCCAGACTGTTTTTTCTTCTTATGTTCTTGACGTGGTCATTTGCAGAAAGAATTTTTTAACTTTATGAAGTCTAGCTTATTGACTATTTCTTTCATGGATTGTTCCTGTCATGTTATATCTAAAAAGAGATTATCACACTCAGATAAACTAAGTTTACTCCAATGTTATATCTCCTAAGAGTTTTGTGGTTTTGAATTTATATTTAATTCTGTGATCCATTTTAAGTTAATTTTAGGGGAGGGTGTAAAGTCAGTGTCTAGGCTCATACTGATGTCTTGTTCTTCCAGCACCATTTGTTGAAGAGACTACCTTTGTTCCTTTATGATAACTTTGCTCCTTTGCCAAAAATTAGCTGACTATATTTTTGCAGATTATTTCTGGTTTCTCTATTCTATTCCATTGATCTGTCTTCTCTTTCACCAGTACCAAACTGTCTTGATTACTATATATATTTTTAAAGAAATTATTTATTCATTTGACAGAGAGAGAGATCACAAGTAGGCAGAAAGGCGGGCAGAAAGAGAGGAGGAAGCAGGCTCCCTGCTGAGCAGAGAACCAGATGCAGGCCTGGATCACAGGACTCAGATCATGACCTGAGCTGAAGGCAGAGGCTTTAACCCACTGAGCCACCCAGGTGTCCACTATATATATATTTTTTTTTTTATAGTAAGTCTTGCAGTCAGAGCATGTCAGGCCTCCAAGTTTGTTTTCTCCTTCAGTATTGTGCTTGTTATTCTGGGTATTTGTTTTCTTTATACAAAACTTAGAATTAACTTGTCAATATTCATAAATTAACTTTTTGGGAGTTTGATTATGATTGTATTGAATCTATAGGTGAAATTGGAAAGAACTGACATATTGACAATTTTTATTTTTCCTTACCTCGAACATGCAGTATCTCTCGATTTATTGACTTCACTTTTTATTTCATTTATCAGAGTTCTATAGTCTTCCTCATATGGATCTTGTATATATTTTGTTAGATGCATAGTTGTTATTTCTTTTAAAATTTTTGGTACTAATACAAATAATACTGGATATTTAACTCCCAATGTTGCTTGTTCATGGTTTTTATATACGAAAGCAATTAGGGATGCTCAGGCTGTTATTCAATCTGTCTTAAGCTCAGGTCATGATCTCAGGGTACTGAAATCAAGTCCAGCATGAGTCTCCCTGATCAGTGAGGAGCCTGCATCTCCCTCTGTCTGCTGCCCCCCTTGCTTATGCTTCCTCTCTCTCTCTCTCTCTCCTCCCACCTCTCTCTCAGACAAATAAATAAATAAATAAAATCTTAAAAAAAATAAGAAAGCAATTAACTTTTGGATGATAACTTTGTATCCTGCAATCTTGCTATAACTGCTATTTGGTAACCAGAGGTTTTGTTTTTGGTTTTGATTTTGTTTTTGATTTTGTTTTTGTCAATTCTTTTAGATTTTCTACAAAGATGAACATGTCATCTGCAAACACCATTTTATTCTTCTCCCAATCCATATATCTTTATTTTTCTTTTCTCTTTTTTGCCTATTGTATTTGCAAGGACTTCTGGTATTGTGTTGAAAAGGATTAATATGAGGGGACATTCTTGGTTTATACCCTATCCTAGTGGGAAAATTTGGGTTTCTCACCATTCAGTATGTTAACTGAAATTTTTGTAGTCAGATATAATTTTTAAGCATTTCATTTCAGCGTGCCTGGCTGGCTCAGTGAGTTAAGCCTCTGCCTTTGGCTCAGGTCATGATCCCAGGGTCCTGGGATTGAGGCCCGCATCAGGCTCTCTGCTCAACAGGGAACCTGCTTCCTCCTCTCTCTCTGCCTGCCTCTCCCTACTTGTGATCTCTCTCTCTGTCCAATAAATAAATAAAATCTTTAAAAAAATCATTTCATTTCAGGTTTTGAAAGCAGAACCTATTAAGTCATCATGGGTTATAGACAGCTTAAGAAGAAAAAAAAAAACCTTTTTAATATATTCAAATAATAGAACATTAAAACAATATCAGCAATATTCCAAATAAATTGCATAATTAAATTTCCTTCATCTGTTTGTTAGGATCTATAAAATTAATTATTTTGTCTCCTGGATCTTGAATTAACATTAATTCTAAAGAGAGTTGAAATCCTGCCAGCCCAGTGGTATGGCCTGAATGTTGTCTAAGCAATAACATCAGAAGGCTATACCCAAATACTTTCTTTGAAGTGTTGTTACTTTTAGGTAATTGACAGAGTGCCTTCCACAGGCAAGGCTTTGAGACTTTCTTTGATGAAGAAAGAAACTCTGGCCTATAACTGAGTGCAGGTCTTTTAGGTTTATCATCAGAGTAATATAAAAATCTATATGTAAATTATGGACACATAATATAATCATGGCTAATTTACTACTGATAGTTTTCAAGTGAGAAGCTTATGATAAAAATTCACAACAAAAATAATCCAAGTGACAAAAAAATGCATGTTTCTGCTATATGCAAAATAAGAGAAAATAGTCATTTCCCCCATATTAGGTAAGATGTCATTACAGACAATGATTCATTTTATTTTCAAAGAAGTCAGTGAATGTTACAGCTAATTTATAAAAATTAATTAACATCATTTATATAGTAGAAAAGCTTTTGATATATGGCATAGAATAATACTAGTATATCAAAATCCTAGGAATATAGCAAGAATATGTCAAGAACATCAAGTAAAGTGATTCAGTAAGTCTGGCATAAAACTTAAATATCTGTATTTTTATAAAATGTTATAAATGATTTGGATATGCACCCTAATTAAAAAGAACTGGTTTAGAAGATGTTAAATTTAAAGAAGGTTGAGGTTATTATTTACATAATAATTAACACTATGTCCGGCAACACTTGACCCTTATCAAGTATCAGTCAGCTAACCACTGGGACTCTGATAAACAGAAAGATTATGAACACTGACAATTTCTGGGAAATTTGCTGTTGTGTCAGGAACAGTGAGGTGTGTGAGATGCCACTCCACTTGCACAGTTACAGTCAGGGAAATAACT
This sequence comes from Spilogale gracilis, assembly GCA_004023965.1. Lineage (NCBI taxonomy): Eukaryota > Metazoa > Chordata > Mammalia > Carnivora > Mephitidae > Spilogale > Spilogale gracilis. The sequence continues at coordinate 63,324 of PITA01011390.1, read as the reverse complement.
GTTTATTGATAGAACTGGATCAACAGCCTGAGTGGCTTGTAGCATCAGTCCTCCACACCTTACTCTGAAGCTAACATGAGAAGAGGTTTACACCCTGAAGAGGAGTGACAAAGAACATCATCTTTTCTGTTTATATTCTGGAGAAATATTGCTGTTCTCCTCTACTCCCAAAAAGAAATGGGGGGGGGGATAAAAAAAAGAAATTTTACTGTCTTGTGGATGGAAAGAAAGGATTTTCACCCTAATCTTTTTAGATATGTAAATCAACCTTTCTGAGAGCCTGATGAACCTGAATGTCACAAGCTTTTACAAGATAAAGATGTCTTCTAATTCTGGGATTCATCCCTCCTGAGTCAATACCTATATAGTGCCTCAGTCCTCCTGAGGGCTTAACCCAAGGGCCTAGTTCAGGCTGTAATCATTTGGCTCTCTAGGGAAGACACTAGAAATTTATTATCCTTTCAGATCAGAGTATAGACAGAGCATTAGTGAGTTAAGAGATACATGACTACAGATCTTGCCTCTCATGGCACATGAAAACTAAAATATTTCTTGGAGAAGTGAAAGCAAATATTCTCTATGTTTGTATCATATACATTTCTAACTCTCAGGAGGCTAAGGCATTTGCAGAAGCGCTAAGTACAGAGAATAGTATTTCCCCACAGTTTTTAAAGCAGAAACTTTATAAAATATTTATATAAGTAATATTTTGTCTACACAAATTTAATCCCAGGAAGGCTAAGTATCTTTTCTCATTTGACAGCAGTGTTCATGCTACTCATGAATAACAACATCAAATAAACCTAATTTCTAGCCCATCTAGTGAACATAATCTATTTCTTTTTCCCCCATTTTATTTGTTTATTTGTAGTGATTTATTTTATTTTTTCAATGTTCCAAGATTCATTGTTTATGCACTCCACCCAGTGCTCCATGCAATACCTGCCCTCCTTAATACCCACCATCAGGCTCACCCTTTCCTTCATCCTCCTTCTAAAATATCAGTTTGTTTTTTAGAGTCCACAGGCTCTCATGCTTTGTCTCCCTCTCTGATTTACCCCAGTTCACATTTTCTTTCCTTTTCTTAATGTCCTCCGTGTTATTCCTTATGCTCCACAAGTAAGTGAAACCATATCATAACTGACTTTCTCTGGCTGGCTTATTTCACTCAGCATAATCTCCTCCAGTCCCATCCATGTTGACACAAAATTTGGGTATTGACCATGTCTTCTTTATCCATTCATCTGTTGAAGGGCATCTTGGCTCTTTCCATAGTTTGGTGATTGTAGCCATTTCTGCGATGAACATTGGGGTATATATGGCTCTTTTTTTCTCTACAGCTGTATCTTTGAGGTAAATACCAAGTCATGCAATTGCGGGTCATAGGGTGGCTCTATTTTTTAATTTTTAAAGGCATCTCCACACTGTTTTCCAAAATGGCTACACCAACATGCATTCCCACTGACAGTGTAAGAGGGTTCCCCTTTGTCACATCCTCTCCAACACTTGTCACTTAATGTCCTGTTAATTTTGGCCATTCTAACTGGTGTAAGGTGGTATCTCAATGTGGTTTTGATTTGAATTTCCCCTGACCAAAGAAGTAAAGGATCTGTACTCAAGGAACTACAGAGAACTCATGGAAGAAAATAAAGAAGACGCAGAAAGATGGAAAAGCATTCCATGTTCATGGATCAAAAGAATAAACATTGTTAAAATGTCTATACTGCCCAGAGCAATCTATATTTTCAATGTCATCTCAATAAAAATTCCTCCAGCATTTTTCAAAGTGCTGGAACAAACAATCCTAAAATTTGTTTGGAACCAGAAAAGACCCCCAATTGCTAAGGAAATGTCAAAATAGAAAAACAAACCTGGGGGTATAATGTTACCTGATTTCAAGTTTTATTACAAAGTTGTGATCACCAAGACAGCATGGCACATAGACCAATGAAACAGAGTAGAAAGTCTAGATATGGACCCTCAGCTCTATGGTCCAATAATCTTTGACAAAGTAGGAAAAAATATCCAGTGAAAAAAAAATACAGTCTCTTCAATAAACGGTGCCACAAAAATTGGACAGCTACATATAGAAGAATGAAACTTGACCATTCTCTTACACCACAATCAAAGATAAACTTGAAATGGATGAAATGTGAAGCAGGAATCTATCAAAATCCTAGAGGAGAACATCTTCAATCATGGCCACAGCAACTTCTTGCAAGACACTTCTCCTAAGGCAAACATAACAAAAGCAAAAATGAACTTTTGGGACTTCATTAAAATAAAAAGCTTCTGCACAGCAAAGGAGACAATCAAAACAAAGAGGCAACCCACAGAATGGGAAAAGATATTCACAAATGACACTACAGGCAAAGGGCTGATATCCAATATCTATAAACAACTCTTCAAATGCAACACCCCCCCCACAAAAATAATCACATCAAAAAAAGGGCAGAAGACATGAACAGACACTTCTCCAGAGAAGATATACAAATGGCTAACAGACACATGAGCATAGTACATTTTTCATTTGTAATATTGCTCCTAGAATAGTCTCAACCACTTAGATTATAACTCTTAGCCACAGTGACTGACTTCTATGTCAGAAAAAATTGAACTTGGGGAAAAGATTGAGCAATGGAAAGTTGAGAAGAGTCTGTCATGAACCAGCATTTTAGGTTATACGCAGTAGTCTTGAATGCACATAACATAACTTTCTAAAGATACAAATATCCCTTGCACAACTTCTGAGTGGCAAAAATGAATATTTTTATTAACATGTACCAAAGACATGGACTTTCTGTAATGTATAAAAATAAGAAGCAAATTATATAAAATTAAACTTATGACTAGTAGTCAGTGTCTTTTTTATCTTAAAAATTATTTAGAGGGTGCCTGGGTGGCTCAGTGGGTTAAAGCCTCTGCCTTCAGCTCAGGTCATGATCCCAGGGTCCTGGGATCAAGGTCCGCATCAGGCTCTCTGCTCAGCAGGGGGCCTGCTTTCTCCTCATTCTCTACCTGCCTCTCTGCCTACTTGTGATTGCTCTGTCAAATAAATAAATAAAATCTTTAAAAAAAATATTTAGATAGTCAAGGAGTATTTATTAACTAAGTTAGTTAAACCATCTCAAGGTTTTAAGTTACCCAAAGATCTTGAAAATCATTCAAACGGACATAGTCTAAAAATATGTATTGTTGAGCTTGTCAGAATAATGATTCAATTTAATTCAATGCATATTTACATTTTTCATAATCTTAAGACTCTATGGACTCATGTTACTTAATTTATCAGCAAACCTGTATAAATTTAGAAAAATCATGCACAAATAGAATCATCATACTATGTAGGAAAAGCCATCCTACTTAAACTAATCAATAAAATAAGGCACAGCTATTTTTTTATTAAACTAAAATCAGTAAATTATTTTTTTGCCAACATTTTACCCAATTTATGTAAATTTATATTATTTAAAGACTCTGGGTTAGCTTTTACATAAGCATTACTTTATTTTTTATCTTATAATTATAGAATAGTAAAATCATTAGAAGTACAATTCTCTTATTACTTGTGGATTTTAGAAATTTGATACTTATGGAAGTGCTTGCTTTCTCTGTAAATCGATCAAAACATTTTTATTGATTAAAACATTCTTTTATTTTAAGAGACTATATAGTTTGATTTCTTAATACCTTCCAGAGGTACGAAAATACTGCCTATTCATGCCATAAGAAGTGAATGCCCTTCTAAATTATAGACACATAGACAGAAAAATAACTTATAGCTACAATTTTACAGTTTCAGCCTTGAGTCAATAAGAGCACAAAAATACAAAAGTTCATTAATTAAGAAAGATATTTTTAACAGTGGCTAAAAATTTCTGATAGATTTGAACTCAAAATGGACACATAAACAAGCAAAAAAAGGCTAATAAACTGGTTCTTTATCACCTCTATCAAACAGTGAACACATCTCTATAAACCATTAATGCATTTATAAAGATCATAAAATGACCAGGCGATAGATCCAAATTCCTAGTCACTGCTGCCCAAACCAACCAGCCAACAAAAAGGCATACAACAAAAACTGAAATTAGACAGATTCAGTAAAATTCTATTGCTATTTGCATTCATCTGAGTCAAGAAAAGATTTGCCTGGGCTTGAGAAGCCCATATACGAGTTATACTTCTCCGGCCACAGTGTTTACCCAGTTATGTCAGGTAAACGGATTCATTGGGAATTTCAGTGGAAGACTTCTGAAATTGTTGAGAAATAATTTACCCAAAAATTAAACCATGACTCTCATACAGATATTAGATGAACTCTTATTAAATATTTATTTAGCTCAGTATTATGAAGGACAGAGTGAGATTTTTCAGCTAATTCAAAAGGAAAGTGAAGGAAACACAAATTTGTCTTGGGTAAAGAAATAGTGAAATGAATTTCCAAATAGACTAAAAACTGGCTTTTTTCAAGAGTAAGAGGGAAAGAAGAGAAGAAATTAATTGAATCTCTGAATTGAATTCAGTTGTATGTTCAGGAGTAAGACTCATTTTGCATCACTTTCAGTTACCTACAATTTATAAGGTTGTAAATTAGCTTAAAGGCAACAAAATCTGGAATCAGTTAATCTTAAAGGATGCCCTTATAACAATGCAAGTTATTCCACTGGAGACACCTAGTAATCTTTCTTGCCTATTCCAAATTTCCTTACAAGACACATATATAAGTAAAAGTTGAGTTCTCTTTGTATTCAGTGTTGCTGTTGAGCAACCTAATGTCAATTTGCTTCTTAAACCTTTGTAAATTATGTGCTTTTGCTCCTAGGGAGTTTAGTTTTGCTTATTTATTTATTTATTTATTTATTTATTTAATTTAAGAAGTAAAGTCCTTGGGGGAACCTAGGTGGCTCAGTTGTTAAGCATTTGCCTTCAGCTCACATGATCCTTGAGTCCTGGGATTGAGCCCCGCATGGGACTCCCTGCTTGATAGGAAGCCTGCTTCTCTCTCTCTCACTCCCCTTGCTTGTGTTCCCTCTCTCTCTGTGTTTCTCTCTGTCAAATAAATTAATAAAATCTCTACAAAAAAGGAGTAAATCCTTGTATTTGTTTTTCTTACATTTCAGTACTATGGGTCTAGTTTTAGGGTTTGCTTCTCTCTCCCATTGGGTTCACCTTAGGTTTCCTAGTCTGAGATTTTTTTAAAGATTAATTTATTTATTATAGGGCACCTGGGTGGCTCAGTGGGTTAACGCCTCTGCCTTTAGCTCAGGTCATGATCTCAGGGTCCTGGGATGGAGGTCCACATTGGGCTCTCTGCTCAGCAAGGAGACTGCTTCCTCCTCTCTCTCTGCCTGCCTCTCTGCCTACTTGTGATCTCTCTCTGTCAAATAAATAAATAAAATCTTAAAAAAAGGATTAATTTATTTATTTTAGAGAATGAGAGAATGTGAGCAGGGGGAGGCAAAAGGGGACAGGGAGAGACCATTTCTGCAGATACCCTGCTGAGAGGGTTGTCCAATGCATGGCTCAATCCCAGGACTCTAAGATCATGAACTGAACCAAAACCAAGAGTTAGATACTCAACCAACTGAGCCACCCGGTCACCCCTCCAATCTGACATTTTTATTTATTGTCTTTTGTCTTTATTTTATTTAAATCCTTTTTGTCATTGTTATTCTATGGTGTTGAGTTATCATGGTATTAATTATTCCATTTTTCTTTTTTATATCCCTAGCTTCTCTATTTACTAGTTATTTATTCTTATGGATATTATAGTGAGTTGCTTGATCTTTCTTCAGTAATTTATCCTTCAGCTATATCAGTTCAGTAGTTTGTTCCATCCTTTTACTTCATTATTTATTTCAATTATTATATTTTGCTTACTAAAATTTTTCTCTTGGTTCTTGATCTTTATCATTTAGATCTTAACTCCCCACCTCAAACAAATTTGTTATAACAATTCATCTTCCCCATTTCTAATTTGCCAATTCCACCCTTCTATTCCCTATTACAATAACATTGCAGCCATTCTTGACTTATTCTGTTTTCTAATAACTCACATTTTTTTTTTAGAAAATTCAATTACGTATTTCTTCAAAATATATCTAGGATCTAGCCATTTTCTGTTTATTTCTTTGAATTAAAACACTTTCATTTCTCTTTAAAATTATTGCTATAGAATCCTAACTGGTTCTTGTTTCTGCCATATCCTCCATCAGCATCTTTTCAACAAGCTTTTCCTAAGGCAAAAAACAGAAATCAGCTTATTTTAGCCCTTTCCTCAAATTTGAAGGTTCTCTATTTTAGAGAAAACCCCCAGATAATCATAATTGCTGTAAGACCTCACAAAACTCTACATATTCTAAGAACTTATCTTCTATTCTTCATTTTGTTCAGAAAGGTTCTACCACCCTAGCCTATTAGTTACTTCTTGTTCTGGTTTAGACGATAGCCTTCATGGAGATTTATTAAGGTCCTAGAACCTGTGAAAGTACCCTTACTTGGTTAATCATCTTTGCAGATGTAGTTAAGGGTCTCAGTATATGATCATCCTGGCTTACCCAAGTGGTCCTTAAATCCAATGTATTTATAAAAGAAGAGAAGTCATCAACAAATGGTTTTGGGAAAACTGGAAAGCAACATGAAGAAGAATAAAACTGAACCACTTTCATACACCATAGACAAAATAAACTCAAAATGGCTGAAGTATCTAAATGTGAGATGGGAAACTATCAAAATCCTACAGGAGAACACAGGCAGAAACTTCTTTGACCTTGACAAGTCACCAGAGGCAAGGGAAACAAAAGTAAAAATAATCTATTGAGGCCTCAGCAAGATAAAAAGCTTCTGCACAGTGAAGAAAACAGTCAACAAACTAAAAGGCAACCTATGGATTGGGAGAAGACATTTGCAATTGCCATATCTGATAAAAAGTTAGTATCCAAATTCTATGAAGAATTTATTAAACTCAACACCTAAAAATCAAATAATCCAGGTAATAAATGAGCAGAAAACATGAATAGACATTTCCCAAAGACATACAGATGGCCAACAAACATATGAACATCATTCACCATCAGGAAAATGTACATCAAAATCACAATGAGATAACACCTCACACATGTCAGAATGGCTAAAATTAACACAGAGGAAAAAAACAGATGGTAGCAAAGATGCAGAGAAAGGGGAATCCTCTTACACTGTTGATGGGAATGCAAACTGGTGCACTCTGGAAAACAATGTGGAAGTTCCTCAAAAAGTTAAAAATAGGGGTGCCTGGGTGGCTCAGTTGGTCAAGCAACTGCCTTCGGCTCAGGTCATGATCCCGGAGACCCGGGATCGAGCCCCACATCAGGCTCCCTGCTCAGTGGGAAGCCTGCTTCTCCCTTTTTCACTCCCCCTGCTTGTGTTCCCTCTCTGGCTGTGTTTCTCTCTGTCAAATAAATAAAATCTTTAAAAAAAAAAGTTAAAAATAGAACTACCCCCCTATGTCTCAGCAATTGCACTATTAAGTATTTACCCAAAGGATAAAAAAATACTGATTCAAAGAACACATGCACCCACATATTTATAGAAGCATTATTGACAATAGTCAAATTATGGAATGAGCCAAATGTCCATCAACTGATGAATTGATAAAGAAAAGGTGATATACATATACAATGGAATATTATAACATCAAAAAGAATGAAATCTTGTTATTTGCAACGATGTGGGTGGAAATAGAATGTATTAAGCAAAAATAAGTCAGTCAGAGAAAGACAGACACCATATGACTTCACTCATATGTGGAATTTAAGAAACAAAACAGACAAAAATAGGGAAATTTAAAAAAAAAGAAAGAGAGAAAGAGGTAAACTGTAAGAGATTCTTGACTATAGAGAACAAACTGAGGGTTACTGGAGGGGAGGTGGGCAGGGGATGGGCTAGATGGGTGATGGGCACTAAGTAGGGCACTTGTTGTGATGAGCACTGGGTGTTATAAGTAAGTGATGAATCACTAAATTCTACTCCCTAGGTCAATACTATACTATATGTTAACTAACTTGAATTTAAAGAAAAACTTAAAAAAAAATGTAAAAGACATTCAGAGGGGAAAGCAATGTGAAGACAAAAGACTGAAGTGATGTACCTGCAAAACAAGGAACTACTGGTGTCACCAAGATCTATACTAAGCAAAAGAGCATATCTCTTAGACCTCCGGAGGGAGTTTGGCCCTGCCAACACCTTTATTTTGGACTTCTGCCCTTCAGAACTATGAAAGAATAAATTTATGTTGTTTTAAGACAGCCAGTTTGTCATAAACTAATACACTTCCCAATCAAGGCTGGCATGATTCTTCTTCAGCACTTATACTGCCTCTTTCTAAAGTCTCAAATTGTTTTTGCACAGCTAATTATATTGCTCCCATACCTTCTTCATCATTAATAAGAAAATAAATAAATCTTTCCTCAAAATACTACTCATAATGTAGCATGCAGTGAGCAATCCATTAAAAATGGCAATCTTCAGGGATGCTTTGGTGGTTCAGTTGGGTTAAGCATTGGACTCTTGATTTTGGCACAGGTCATGATTTCAAGGTTTTAAGATTGATCCCTGTGCATTCTCAGGTGGCGTAGAGCTCACTTAAGATTCTCTATCTCTCCTTCTCTCTTACCCTTCCATCTCTCTTTCTTTCTTTAAAAAAAAAAGAAGAAGAATGGAAAAAGAAAAAAAAAAATAAATGGCAATATCCACCCTGACTAACCACCTAACCTCTTTTCCCTTGCTTTATTTTTCTGTAGAAGTTATCATCTCCTAAAATAAATACACTTATTTTTATGTTTATTGTCTACTAACTTTACTAGAATGTATGTTCCTCAAGAATGGGAATTAAAAAAAAAAAAAAGAATGGGAATTTTTTCCTTAAAAAAAATTAATGTATTGCATCAGGTATTTCTTGGCGTCTCAATAGTTTCTGGCATATAACACACAAAAAATGAGTATTTATTGCATGCATGAATAGATTTATCATCTTTCTTTTGTGGTAGTAGTATTTCTCAGGTACTGGTTAATTCAGGTTATAAATCTGTTCAAATAGGATGTCTGACAACCTTCAAGAAGAGAATCACTATCTCCACAGAGTAATTCAATGAATGGCCAAGAAAAAAAAAATATTTTTTAGAGGGAGATAGAGAGAAGGAATGTATGTGCAGGGTTGGGGAGGGGCAAAGGGAAAGAGAGAATCTTAAGCAGGCTCTGGGCCCAGCCTGATGTATTGCAGAACCTGACACAAGGCTCAATCTCAAGATATTAAGAATTGGTCACTTAACCAATTGAGCCACGCAGACACCTTGCTTTAATTTATTAAGACTCAGAACTGCTTCTGAAGGAAGTGGCCTCCCTAAGTTGTAATCAGTCAGCGAAGTAGGGAGAGTTATAGTTTATAGCCTGTCTCTGTGCATACTAGAAGAACTTTTGTGCTCCACTAATATTTCTTAGTGCTCACTCATCCAACATGAACTAGAAAGTCTTAAATTTAGTTGTATTTAGCAGCCATGTGTGTAGGACTTTACAATATGAGAATTAGTCATTGACTTAAAATATATATTGACAATTACTTAAAGAAAAGAATTTTGAACTTAATGAGAAATGACTCTTGGAGATGGATCTCATTTTCCATTTAATCTTCATCACACCAAATGGCACAAATCATTATGTGTGATACTGAAGATATTTTTTTTTCAAGTAGGCTCCACACCCAGCTTGGAGCCCAGTGCAAGTCTCAAACTCAACCCTGAGATCAAGACCTGAACTGAGATCAAGAGTTGAAGTCTCAACAGACTGAGCCATCCAGGCACCCTGAAGGCAAATATTTGAAAACTATTTCAGAATTGGTTTACATTAATACTACCTGAGAACTGTTTTTAAAGGGAAATAATTATCTCTTAATGCACAAACATAATGATACTTTAATGTCACATATAGAAAAAAAAGTTAATATCCCCTGAATCATTTAACTTTTAGTATTCAAGTACACCATATACTGCAAGATCCGAACTGAAATGTAAAACTTCTTGTCATAAAGTCCTTTCCTTTAGTGCTCCCAAAGCGTAAGCATGAACTTTCTGTTTCTCAATTTACTTAAAATAAGTGTCAATTAATGGGACCTACCTCATAGAGTGGAGGTCAAGGTTAAATGAGCTGACACATGCAAATGTTTATAAAAATGGCTGGCACAATTTAGGTAGTTTAAATATGTGAACATTTTTATTATTCTATGGCTTGAGCATTTACTATAATTATCCATTCAAATATGTAAATTTTATGTAACTAGGTATTGTACAATAACAATTTTTAGGGGAAAGCATATATGTATAGGATTAAAAATCTGCTACTAGATGTGCACATTTTCAACACAGAAAATCTTGGAAATAAAGAGTTATAAGAAATAATATTCACAAAACTGTGCGTGTTAGTTATTTGGGAAGAAAAAGAGTTATATTATTCAATATATTTAAAAATAGAAGTAATAAAAAATAAAACAATCATTATAACTGTGTTTCAATATTGGCATATTTTGTTTAAGTTGAAATAAAAGCTATTTAAAACTTTAAAAGTGTGAAATTACCCTTGCCCTTTGAAGTGGTAGTTTAATGTAAATGTGAGAATTAAAAGGTGACTAACCATGTATTACTTTTTCATATTTGTCAGCTTAATCCAGTTGGGTTGTTTAGAAATTCTGTCACAGATGTCTGAAATTGTTAAAATTAGCATGCTTTATCTGCAGAATGCAGAATGTTCATTTACATAAAATTGGTTCATTTCTAACACAATGTAGCTATAAAAATATGTTTTTATAAAATATATTTAAAGTAGTTGAAACACTTTCTGGGAAAATTATTTGAGGGGAAAACTCACAGCATTTCGGATGCATTCACCATGATTTATCCCGGCAGGTTCACAATCTTACTAGTTGATGATAGTCATTGAACCCTGTTTTAAAGGAAAATATTATTATTACTGCAAAAAATAGGGTGAAGTATTGAGGTTTATCAGCAGCATTAGTAATTGGTTAGTTTGCTTTCATTGAATGCTTCTCTCTCTCCAGATTCTGAAATAGGCATTTCAAACATTCCATGAACTCTTACTCTGTGAGACACTATTTTGAACAGAGGTGCATTTGGCCATCTGAAAAATAAGTAATTTTGTAAAATGTTCACTTTTTAGTAAAAAAATTAAAAACAGAAGTGAACAAGACACAAAAAATTGGTAATAGACTGATAAATCAGATTAAAACAAGAGGAAGAGAAACACAGCAAAGAAGGGGCAGGAAAAAAATAGGGAAAGATTTATATCCTAATAAAAATGTGGCCTCTTTTGTTTGACTGACTCTCCAGAGGGTTCTTGCTCATGCAAATATGGCCCCGGTCTTTACTTTGGAATTAAGGGCTAGAGAGACCTGATTTCTAGGTCATAGTTATATGAGCTCCTCAAGGATACTAGATTGCAGCCCCCGCCCATAAATATACCTTACTTTCAACTTTATATTTTAAGACCTACTATAGGGTTCCTGAATACATATACCTAGAGTCCCTTAAATATTATGGAACTATCTTATACTCTCTTCTTTCCTTTTAATTTATATATGTCAATTATTGGATTTCTATGAAGCAATAATCATATTCTTTAACTATCTTTCTCATAATTAGATAATACAATATTAATTATTCAATATATGAATGAATGATAATATAAATAAAAAATGTGTCTGTGTTCTTGGCAGAGCAGATAGTGAGCAAAATAAACAAAAACTCTTACCTCACCATGCTAATGATGAGAGAGACAATAAACAAATATCTCTCATAAATATCAAATGTGTTAAATGGTGACACATGTAAGGATAACAATAAAGTAGAGCAGGGGAATATGTAGTGTTGAGTGTGGGTGACATTGCAATTTATAAAGAGCTGTCCAGAACGAGTGACATGAGGGAAGTTTTGAAGGGTGTGAGGGAGTAGATGCCAGACTCAATTGGGGAGGGTAGAAGGAGCAGGGGTGGGAGGTGAAGGCATATGGCCCTGCAGGTATATGTGACAACTAAAACACCTTGAATTGAGAAATCTCTGAAGAATGAAGCCAAGGGTCTGTTGAATCTGAGGAAAAACAACAAGATCAAAGAGAAGAGAAGGACTTTGGCTCTTTTTTAATAAGATGTGAATCTATTGAAGGGTGTTAAGCAGAAGGATGATATGCTCAACTGTGTTTAAAATAATTTTTCAAGCTACTAGCCTGAGAATTGACTGAAGGAAGAGCAAAGGCCACGTTGGGGAGATCAGTTAGGAAGCTACCATAATTATCAGGGTAAGAAATGTTGGTAGCTTTGCTTATGATGGCAACAACAAAGGTGGTGAAGAGTTACAGGAATCTACACACCTGTCTCTGGTCCAAAGGGAGGTATTTGTTAAAGTGTTAATTCACATATATAATACTGAATTATATTTTTCAATTGTGGGATACAGCTGTTCAGTAAAATATCATGACTTGAAACTAGGATTGTGGGGTGCCTGGATGGTTCAGTTGTTAAGTATCTGCCTTCAGCTCAGGTCGTGATCCCAGAGTCCCCGGAATTGAGCCGCATCAGACTCCCTGCTTGGAGGGAAGCCTGATTCTCCCTCTCTCACTCCCCGTGCTGTGTTCCCTCTCCAGTTGTGTTTCTTTCTGTCAAATAAATAAAATCTTAAAGGAAAATAAAAAAGGAAAAGGAATTCAGGATTGCTTCATAGATTGCCAAGGTCAATTAATTTCATTCCTTGATTTACACAGTAAATAGTTTCTGAGAATTTAGGACATGCCAGGCATTTCTGTGGGAAATAACTGCACAGTTTAAATAATATATATTTTAAAAGCCATATGTCCATGACTTTTCACTCTACTGAAATGAAAACAGTGTAAAAACTCAATGAACTTAAAGGCTGCTTGAAAATTGGCAAATACAATCACAGACTTAGTAACAGTTTTATAATTCTCATGAATTTACTTAAAAGTTACAGACAATGTATGCCATGTTGAATGGGTATAAATCATTTCTGGCTTCGTCTATTCCTCTCTAAAATGAACTACACCAAAAGAGTAGAAAATAGATAGCTCAAACGTATCATAAGTCTGAAGTAAAAGAAAGCCACAGAACATTAAACATGATCCAGTTAAAATACTATGGAAATCTTCTGAAAAAAAATGAATTTATTTCTACTCCGAAGCTTTACAATCCTCTCAAACCAGTGTGTTCACTGATCTCAGGGTTCTTTATCACCAGGGAAAGATTCCAGTACACCTGTCAAGAACGAATGTAAAAACTTGTAAATTCTTTAGAGAGAGAAAAAAAAGAGAGGTTTCTTTCTTTCTTCCTTTCTTTCTTTCTTTCTTTCTTTCTTTCTTTCTTTCTTTCTTTCTTTCTTTCTTCTCTACAGTTTCAAGTTCAGAATATTTTAATGACCTTGAATCAGGTTTATGGCTTTGTGAGATATACGATCTCTGAGTTAGTTTTCTGGGTATCTTTAAATACAAATACAATTCATCATTGATCTAGCCAACATTCTTGTGCCAACTTCATGCCAGGCGCTGACTATATACTAGGTTAGCAGTCAAGAAAATTTTTAAAACTTATTTCATAATCTAGACATCAGATTGTATCAAAAGCAACAAAAATCCATATTCTGATTCAAATTTTTCCATACCTTTAAAAATCACAAACTGAGTATCTAGAAGTACATGGTCACCCACATCTATCTGTTTACCTCTGACCAAAGAAAAACTTAGCAGTTCTCCTATTTAGAAATTATGAGAGAATGGCTTTTTAAAAGTTTTCCAGGATATAATACAAATAGGCATAATTGTCTTGTTACCTCAAAGCCCTGAACAAAAAGCTTTCATCTTTCTTCTTTTTTTTTTAAAGTTTTTATTTATTTGACAGAGAGAAACACAGCCAGAGAGGGAACACAAGCAGGGGGAGTAGGAGAGGGAGAATCAGGCCTCCTGCCGAGCAGGGAGCCCGATGTGGGACTTGATCCCAGGTCTCTGGGATCATGACCTGAGCCGAAGGCAGTTGCTTAGCCAACTGAGCCACCCAAGCGCCATAGCTTTCACCTTTCAAATGATCTTGGGGCTAGGGAGATCTGGGGACTAGGAAGAAGTATAGGAGAAAGGACCCAGAGTGCAAAAGTTATTGGGTTAAAGCCAGGAAAAGTGCTGTAGCCAAGACTCCTAATAAGGAAGTCTCAGATGGAGGCAACCCAGCTAGGCCCGTAGCATTTGTGTATTAGCATGCTGGTTTGGGTCCTAAATCCTTGACTGAAACTGTCTCCAGAAAACCATAAAGCACTGGCTGTAAATGATGTCTGGTATGGGAATGGCAACTTTCTGCCATGAAATCTACAAGGTAAAGCCTTGGAATTGCTTGGGTTTAGGCCTGAAAGATCACATATAAAATAAAATTTTGTCTTGAATTTAATTTTCATCATAAGGTAAGCAAAATCAGAATTGGTGCATAAATGCAGAGGTTTATATACACATGCATCAGCATTTCTAGAAATGATGAGAATCTCAGTTTGTCTTGCTTTCCCAAAATTTGCTTTATGAATGAAGCATAGAACCTTGGGGTGCCTGGATGGCCCAGTTGGTTAAGCATCTGATTCTTGATTTCATCTCAGGTCCTTATCTCAGGGGCCTGAGATCCAGCCCCCCAATGAGCTCCATGCTAAGCATGGAGTCTGCTTGAAATTCTTACCCTCTCTCTGTCTTTCCCCACTGCTCCCACAATCTCTCATCAATCAATCAATCAATCAATCAATCAATTTTAAAATAGGGAGAAGCATAGTACCAAGCAGGGGCCAGGGATATTAGAAAATCATAGATGAAATAAGAGGGTACTTGAGGGCATTTTAGCAGTTTTGAAATTATTTTCAAACTGCATATCTTTATTTAAGCCTTTTATTTTAAGTATTTTATATATTGATAAATTGAGATGAAGGAAAGTTAAATTACCTTGTGCCTGCTTTAAAGAGCTAAAATGTGAGTTAAAAATATTGAGTTTCTCAACCCCAAATATTTTAGTATTTATTGAATAGATTTTCATCGTTTTGAAATATAAGAATGGTATTTTATTGAAATTATTATCTTATTTGAATTTTTACACATGATGAATTTTTAACATTCATGGAAATTAACTCAAAGAATATTTTCAGATAATGCATTTTTGTGTAAGTAGTATGAACTCTTAAAATTCTCTTCTTTAAGGGGCATCTGAACAGCTCAATAAATTAAGCATCTGACTCTTATTTTCCATTCAGGTCACAATCTTGGGTAGTGAGATTGAGCCCCACATGGAGCTCTTCCCTCAGCAGGGAATTTCTCCCTTTCCCTCTGTCCCTCCCCTGACTCATGCTCTCTTTCTCTCTCTCTTACTCAAATAAACAAAATATTTAAGAAAAAAAAGTATCTTCTTTAAACTAGTAAATAGAATTCACTACTTTTCATATATAAAGCAATATTCTGTAAAATTTTATACATTTCCCCCTATATTCAGAATAATTTGTAATAAAAAAGTTAATAAAATAAAATAAATATTACACCAGGCTACTGATTTGGATAAAAAAAAAAAGCCACTGAGGTGATGAAAATTTTGCTAAGAGTAATTATCCCTAGGTTTGGACTCCCTTGGTTCCTACAAGGTGACAACAGATTGTCTTTTATTATATAAATTCAAAAGATGGCCCTCCCAAACCAAATAACCTTTGTTATCTTGACTGCAGTTAAAGGAGATGCAGAATTAGATGACTGTCTCCTAAGGGGACCCAAAGACTATGTGGCTCTAACTTGTGTTAATGGCTTCCCCCTGGCTGGATAGGCCACTGTATTCTGAGTTTTTTCCTGGAGGCAGAGATGCATTATAAAAAGCAAACCTCCCAATTTAAAACAATGGTGAACAGGTTCTGTGTCTCATTGCTATGACCACCTAACATTCATTTTTATTCCCTATTTGAGACCTGAGGATGTTGTTTGGAATATAGAAGTACATGGTCAAAGTTCTAAGTGATACTCTACAAAATAGAATGGCATTAGCTACTTTACCTTAAGCACAAGGTGGAATGTGTGCTATCACAAAAGCAAAATGCTATGTATACGTTCCAGATTACCACAAAATATTTCTGGGTTGGTTTCTAACTGATGGATGGATACTCAAATTGGTGGTTTAAATTATCTCTCTCTTTCCTTTAATGATTGTCTAAATTCCTGGACTGGAAGATTTTCATGAGCCATCAAAAGATTCTTATTTGGGCATCCTTTTTTTTTTGTTGTACTTACCATGTTTTGCTGTTTTCTTCTATGCCTCTCCACTTGGTCCTGAGACACTTTTGCTGCTATAACTTCAAGCCAAGAGATGATCCTTCTGACTCAGGAAGAACCAC
The DNA here is from genome assembly GCA_004023965.1 of Spilogale gracilis. Lineage (NCBI taxonomy): Eukaryota > Metazoa > Chordata > Mammalia > Carnivora > Mephitidae > Spilogale > Spilogale gracilis. Next base: position 46,879 of record PITA01011390.1, on the reverse strand, counting down.
ACATGCACTCTCCCTTGGATTCAACTCCTTCTGGCTTTCATAGCTCCTATATCTATATAAGGCCCAACTGACTAATGTTGACCCATAGGTGGGGACATCTCTACATCCCTAGTCAGTAGGAAGAAGTTACAGAAGATGAGACCTTCTACCCTCAGCAATCTTAATGATTTAAGGGTCAAAAATGTTCAGAGGGGAATGATGTGGGGAATAAAGGCAGAAGAAAAATTATTATTATTATTATTATTATTATTATTATTATTACTGCCTATATCTCATTAACCAGTCCTTGAAAGAGGCAGAGTAACATTGCTCTAAGGACTCAATGCCTCAAGGCTGTTACTATGCTAAGGGCAAAGGCAATCTTAGCACACTCCCCAGGATCCTGTAAGTCTACTTTAATATATAAAAATTCCTTTGGAAACTTCCTTTATCTAGCACCCAAGGTACATGTTGGCAATCATCCCTGAAGCATATAACCATTTACTAATGCACATCTGAAAGGACTCATGACTGAATTGTTACTAAACAGTAATAAATGACCTTTCCTAACAATAGTTAGCTCCTTCAAAATCCTGGAAACCTTGTTTCCAAAATATCTAGAAGGCTTACACTTCCCGATTTGAAAATACATAATGGGTCACTCCTCATGACTCCAGTGGTGCTCTTTCTGCCCACAGGCTCCGTCCTGGTTCTTTAATGAAACCACATTTTTCACACACACACACACACACACACACACACACACACACACACACACAGAAGGAAGAAGAAAGAAAGAAAAAAGAAAAAGAGAGCTTTATATGTTGGAATCGAATTAACTCAAATATAAACTTTATTATCAATAATACATTAATTGTAATACAGAGGAAAATGTCAATGAATAACTGACATTTTTGATTCTTTGATGCTATTCCAATTCAACTGCAATACTGAGTCAGATAACTAACTTTGATTCTTCTAATTTTTTCAATTAAAATTTTCCTATAGGAAATTTTAGTGTCTGCGTAAAGTCATGGTCATTCTACTATGTTCTTTGCAACTTCCTTCATTTACCCCTTCCCTCTATTCTCTAATAGTATTAGGGATGAGCTAAAATGTATAAAAAGGTGATATGGATTTTGAGAAAATATTCATTTAGGATAATTAAAGATAGTTGTGGGTTTTTATTGAACATTGGGTAGGATTATGTATATTTTAAAGTAAAATAATTGAGGAAAACCTCCTGAACTATTTATAAATATTTATAAATATATCATATTTATAAATATCTTTCAGTAGTGATTTTATGTACAGAAAGAGCAGTTTTCTAAAGATCTTTAAGGTTTATTGAAAGAATTTGCTCATTTAGTCAATTTTTTATAGTTTATATAGTACTGATGGTTTCATTGACCTTAGGAAATGTTAGATAAGGATAAGTATTAACTGCTGCACTAATTTAAAAAAAAATATGCCATAGAATATTTTGCAACTGACGCTATAGGAAATTTCTGGAAAACATGCTTAGCAACTTTTCCACATTTTAATCTTTCTTTAACTATCCTACAGAAGTGTCTTACATAGTCAAAGGTAGTCAACAGTCCATATTAAACAAAGGTGTAAATTTACATTTGATAGACATAAACTTTTACTGCTTGTTTTATTTTGAACAGTTGCTGAAATGAAAATATGCATTTTTCTCTTTCTTTAAAAGATTTTTAAATTTATTTTGAGAGAGAGAAAGAATGAGAGAGAGTGAGCATGAGAGAGAGAAGTTCAGAGAGAGAGAAGCAGACCTCCTGCTGAGCAGGGAGCTCAATGCAGGACTTGATCCCAGGACTCCAAGATCATGAACTGAGCTAAAGGCAGTTGCTCAACCAACTGAGCCACCCAGGCATTTGCATTTTGTTCTTTTCAAATATACATTTTCTTTCCAAATATACTAAATATCTGGATTTTACTAGTATGCAATAAGAAGTTATTCCAGGAAGGCATAGAAACAATTGACTTGTGTTTTCATAGCATCAGAGAGTTTAAACATAGCATCTGCTTCTGTACTAAAAGTACAATTTTATTCAAACAATAAAAAATTAGATATTTTTCCTGACAATAATACTGAATTGTTTAAAAACATTTTTTTGTTTATGAAAATTAGGTATACATTGTGTATAAAGCATTTGAATTGTTATTTTTCAAAAATATATACTTACCTGTATGTCAGAAAATATCTATAAAACCAATATAAAAAGCAGGCAAAAATTTTCTCATTAAATCATCAAAGTTCATATACATTCAGCAAAGTATAAGGAACCAATTTGGTTATACACATTTTTTTCTGTGTTTTTATAACAAAAACTTCAAACAAGATAATTCCTTATTCCTACTCTTACTGTGGAAGTGTTCTCAGAATTGGGCATGATGACTCTGGATAATTTTGTTATATAAAATTTACAGTTTAAGTAAGCTGTAATTGCTGGTGTTACCTCCAAGCATTGTACAACTTTCTACATCGTGGAATCATTTTAGGAAAAAGGTTGTTCATGAATAGGATCATGTTATACATATATTTTGTATATCCTTTTTGTTTGATAGATCAAGTTTCAAATTTCAGGAAAGCCACTTGCTAGCTTTGTAGCTATACTATAGAATCTCTGGAAATCATTTCTATCATTTGTACAACTGGAATAATATCTACTTCCAACATCTCTGAGGATTATTTAAAAGTGTTTTTAATAAAATTACTGAAATGAAATGGACACAAAAAATAATATCTGTAATACATAATAATTTTCACATTTTTCCCAGATGTGAATTATCACGTTTCTTTTTTTTTTTTAAGATTTTATTTATTTGACATAGAGAAACACAGCGAGAGAGGGAACACAAGCAGGGGGAGTGAGAGAGGGAGAAGCAGGCTTCCAGCCGAGTGGAGAACCCGATGTGGGACTCAATCCCAGGTCTCCAGGACCATGACCTGAGTCGAAGGCAGTCACTTAACCAACTGAGCCACCTAGGTACCCCGAATTATCATGTTTCTTGTCTTTTACTATCTTTTATTCATTTTTTTTTAGATAGAAAGAGTGAGCAGTGGGCACCTGGGTGGCTCAGTGGTTTAAAGCCTCTGTCTTTGGCTCAGGTCATGATCTCAAGGTCCTGGGATCAAGGCCCACATTGGGCTCTCTGCTCAGCAGGCAACCTGCTTCCTCCTTTCTCTCTGCCTGCCTCTCTGCCTGCCAATCTGCCTACTTGTGATCTCTCTCTCTGTCAAAAAAAAAAAAAATCTTAAAAAAGAAAAAGAAAGAGTGATCAAGTGTATATGGGGGATGCAGGGTCATGGCTGAGAGGCAGAGGAAGAGAAAGAGACTGTTAAGCAGGCTCCAAACTTATTGTGGAGCCTGATTCAGGGCTTGATCTCACCACCCTGAGATCATGACTTAAGCCAAACTTAAAAAGTCAACCACTCAACCAACGAAGCCACCTATTCACCCTTCATGTCTTTGTGCTTAAAAAAAAAACCTTAAATAAGCATTAAGTGTATACTGACCTAAAAGTTTGCTTTTGAATATATCTAATTTTTCCTAAAATAGGTACTACACTTTCATTGTAAAGAAGCATTTCAATAATTACTTCATATTTTCATCTAAAATAAACACTTTTTATGTATGAAATATAATGAAAGTATTCAACATCAGACCATGTTTTCATATACTGGAATCATATTTTACATTTTAAAATAATTATATTCATTGTGGTATATTATTTATTTTCTTGTGATGGGGTTACTACATTATAATAATTTCAAATTTGGAGTCATGAGACTAAAACGGGGAAGAAATTTTGCTTATTTAATCAGGATAGAAATTAATGCAGTATATACATATTGAAGAACTTGGACTTGCTTTTCTTTTCCAAAACTATGCATCAAATTCAGTTCAGGATTGATACATTTACTATGCAATTGTTACCAAAAATTACTCTTGAGCTGTTCGACTAGAGGACATTTTTAAGGCAGCAAATGATCAAAGTAGTTATTTTTCTTGGATTCTAACACAAAGCAACATCAAATAGCTTTGCCTTCCTGGTTTGGTTTTCTTGCATGCTTTGAACTACAAGTATAATATACTGACTAAGGCTTTGTGTCCTCAAGTAAAATTATGAGTCTTTCCTCCAGAATACACTTGAAGAAACTCATGAATAGTTGAAGAAATATAGATGAAAGTATTTTTTCTTGCTTCTCTATTTAGTGACATTTTTGTAATCTTGAATTTTATAGTTCTATCCAGATAATCAAAATATTCTGGTCTATCTGTATGGAGAGGCTATAACTTACATGTTTATTCAAACATGAGTTGCACATAAAACAAACTCAAATGTTCTTTAGTTATATGGTCCATTATAACAAAAGACTCAATAATAAAGAAGTACAAAGATTTCAAAATACATTAGTAATATCCCAGGATCATTTGAATTTTTCACCTAACTGTTTATACATGGAGACATGTCATCTAAGGATTTTGTTTTTCTTTGTGTAAAGTATTAATATTGTCAGTTATCTGATTTAAGAGTGTTATGACTATGACAGGTTACTGCTGAAATTATTTGTTTTAAAGAACTTGTGATTATTTGAAATGGTTATGTTATTATTTATATTTATATTATTTAATTCATTATTTTATTTTAGTATTAACATTGTTATTTATAGTATCATAACTAATCATTTTTATAAAAAAAGATAAAATAATTTTACTTCTCTAATAATAATGATTTGGGGAAGACCATAAAAATTGCCAGACTCATTGGATGAAGTATCATCACTTTTCATGCCAATTTTAAGTATTAGGAGAACAGTAGTCAACAATTCAAGTTGCTTCTTTGTATACCACTCTTCTTTGAAAGAGCCCAAATCTCTACTGTATGCTGGTTTTGGGAATTGCATGATTAGACAGATGGTTGGTTGAATTTTAGGCAATAGGTTGTGTGGAGATAAGAGAATACACAGGAGTGTGTGAATTTCCTGTCTTAATTTCCACTGCAGTCATTTATTTGGGGATTGTTGTGGTGACAATAGAAAGATCTTTTAAAAATGTGTTGGAAGGGGCATTGACTTGGGAGTTCAGGAGCTTGTCCTCATATATGGAGTTTTGGCAAGTGTGGTTTTATTTGCTGGAACATATGTTTAACCATCTTGTGCCTCTAAAAATACTCCTTCAAATGTATTTATAGCCTAAGAAAAATTCAAAGTACCTCATGAACATATAATATTATCCTTTACATAAGATCTTTTGGGAGAAAAAAAGTAACTGCTTTTGTCCATGGTAAATCTGATGACTAGATGAAATAAAACGATCAGGAAGTCAATAGGATAAAAATATAAATTAAGTTTGAAACTGATCATTTATATCACTAAATAACACTGACCAAAGTCCTATAACTCAGGTGAAAATCACAGCTCTCAATAAACTTGGTTATCTTATATTGAATTTCCATGTCTTTTGCATTAACAGAAAATTGCCTTAAAATGTATTATATTGGGGCACCTGGGTAGCTCAGTGGTTAAGCCTCTGCCTTCAGCTCAGGTCATGATCCTGGAGTCCCAGGATCCAGCCTCGCATTGGGCTGCCTGCTTGGCGGGAAGCCTGCTTCTCCCTCTTTCACTCCCGCTGCTTGTGTTCCCTTTCTGGCTGTGTTTCTCTCTGTCAAATAAATAAAACCTTTTTTTTTTTTTTTTAAGATTTTATTTATTTATTTGACACAGAAAGAGAGATCACAAGTAAGCAGAGAGGCAGGCAGAGAAAGGAGGAAGCAGGCTCCCTGCTGAGCGGAGAGCCTGATGCGGGCCTCCATCTTAGGACCCCTGAGATCATGACCTGAGCCAAAGGCAGAGGCTTTAACCCACTGAACCACCTAGGTGCACAAATAAATAAAATCTTTAAACAAATGTATTATATTTCACATATCATGTCTTTCTGTATGTCTTGGAGTCATTTATAAAAGCTTACAAATTATTGACCAATGAAACATTTATTTATTACATTGACCTATGACATAATCCTTCAGTTCTTTTTTAAAGATAATATTGGAAAATTTTACTTTTATTTATTTATCACTTTTGACAAGCCAAACTGAAAATATTAAAAGAAAATTGACAAATTATTCTATCCTTTCCTTCATTACTTGTCCCACAAATAATGGTTGTTTTAAGTGCCAGAGTTAGAGCGATGACCAGAACAAATAAAAATTCATCCTAATTTAGAATTTACATTCCGGAATGAGGAAATAGCAAAGAAAAAAAGTAAGTATTATACATTATTTCATGGTGAAAAGAGTTTTGCAGCTAAAGGATGTGGAGACTTCAAGAGGTGGTCAACATTAATATTTTCTTTCTAATGATCACTGAAAGCAGTCTATACAAGGAGAAAACTAAAAAAAAAAAAAAAAAAAAAAAAAAAAAAAAAAAAAAAAAAAAAAAAAAGTGGGGAGTTATCCATGGAAGTAGCAGGAGTAAAAACATTATAGGAAGATAAAAGCAGAATAGAGTTTCAGGCCAAAAACAGTATAAGAAAAATGAACCCAGTGTGCCTGGAAGAGTAAGTTTAGACAATAAAGGTAGGAGAAGGAGGTGCTTGGTAAATCCTGCTGGGATTGGTTTACATTATAAGGACAATTGTTTTTATTCTGAAAAAGGTGTGAAACCAGTGAAGAGTTTTAAGCTATTAAGTAACAAGACATTGACAAAATAAAGTAAAGTAATTTAAAAAATAACAAGATCTTGCTAGATTTTTAAAGTATCACTGTGTCTGCGATATAGTAAATAGAATCATCATTCTGGCAGGGTTAGAAGCAGGAAGCACAGTTAAGACAGCTCTTGCTAAATTCTATGTAAGATATGTCAGACCAGGAGTATGAAATAGGTGCATTATGGTTGTGATTGCAAGATTTAGTGTACATCAGATATGGAGATGTACGAGAAAGATTGAAGTCAAGAATCACTTCAAGTTTTTGGGCAGACAAACTGGGAAATAGAAGGCTGGTTGATTTCAGTTTTGAAAGAGAAATTGGCAGTTTGGTTTTGAACATGTTAAGCATGGAATGTATTATGTATTTTGCAAGCGGAGTATCAAGACTGCATGTGGGATTCAGTTTAAAGCTCATAGAAGCACAAGCTGGGGATATAATTAGTTTTCATCAATGCATAGATACTATTTAAAGCATGTGACCAGATAAGAAAACTTGGACAATTAGTGGAACCACAAAAGAGCTCCAAAGCTCCTTTGGATATAACAAAACTAAGAGAAGAGGTAATGATAATAACTGGCAATGGAGATTGGGAAGAATTTCTAGGGAGCTGGGAGGAGAATTAGACTGAATCTGGGTAACTAAACCACATTTTATATTAATGGAAAGAGCAAATCCCCTGAGTAATCATCTCTTTCCACATAAAAGTAGCTCATCTTAAAATATAATCTGAGAAAATACTGTGAAAACAAGTGTTCTCATGAAAATGAGGTCTCTTTGGTCTTTATTAGAATACATATTGCCCCATTTCAAATAATTACTGTTTTAGAAAAAGTTCTCTAAAGATCTTATGTAATGTTAAGTACTGAAATTACTCAAAAAGAAAAAAAAAAAAACACTAACTGGGAATACTTAGCAACTCAAAGGATAAGAAGCAAAACTTAAAAACTGTAATATTTAAAAATAGAAAAAATATTTAATTAGCTGTCCTTGAGTTAGATACCTAACCCTAACCAACAGTGGAGGAGCAGATCATTGTGATCAACAGTCACATTAGACTCTTGCAAAGTAAAATCAGATTGCATGACCTAAAGAATATGAACTGGATATTGAGGTTATTCTTAATTATATTTTTGATAATTTCTTCCCTTGCATTGTTTTTTTCCCTCTCCTCAAGCACCACTATAAAATGAAAATCAGAATGTCTTAAAACAAGACTCCATTTTTCTCAGTTTCCATCTCACTGAGTACTTGGCTATACAATACAAAGAAATTAATCAATTTTATCTTCTAGATAAAATCTTATGTGTATAGCCAATTCCATTTCTTAATGTAATCTAAAACTCCAATAAAAATGTTTAATTTTATGATCATTTCATTTTCAAAGCAAATCTGTCCTATATTTAGAACTGAAATCTCTGCACACTCGCTGAGGGTTATAAGAGAATGCTTCTAGAATTGTCAGATGTTCTTTTTGTTTCATTGGTTTTTCTCTTTAATGTTATTATCTCAAATATCTCATGGCCTCGGTTGTCTGATCACAATTCGAAATGGAAGTTGGAATACAGTGGAGTGATTTTTCTGGATCAGTGTAGTTTTCATCAGACCTGTTTCTTGAATGCAGAGATCTGAGGACATTTATTCAGTTTTCTATTAATATGCAGGTATGGTAAATAGGAAAAAAAAAGGTAAAGGAGGAAATATTCAAATAATCCAACTCGTTGCAAATGTTTGGTCTCAAACTACAGTATCTCTGGTATTTATCTACCAATTATTTCCCACTCACATTATATAAAATGCTGTTAAGCAAAACATTAAATGCATATAAAATTATTTATAAAGTGTCTACACACTGTTTTTAATATTTAAATAAAAAGCACACTTATCTACTGAGAATATCCACTTAGGAAGGGAAGATTTCCAATGCTGTTAGCATCTTCTAGGTGCCTCCTCTAAAAAGAATTGCTTTCTCCTCTTTGGAAGTAAGCTCTGCTTTATATTTTGTTTTCATCATTTATATACCTCCTTAAAGATGAAACACATACACATATGAAACCCTAAGCAATATTAAATTTGGTTTTCCACATTTTTAAACTTTCAATATAATATTTATTAGTATACAATATTTACTATTTTAATGTATAATACATACATATGAGTTATATAAATTTGGCATGAGAGAAGAGTCACAATAAATTGTATAAATAAATAAATAAAGAAAGAACACAATAAATTCAATACAAAGGAAAGAATTTAAAAATGCTATGAAGTAAATAGAAAAAAAAATATGCTCCACAAGAACATAGTATGAAGCTGGAGAATATCAGCATTTTTTAGGTAGAGCTGATTTTTTAAAAATGGTAATATTTGATGGTTCTGAATTTTGAATGATGGCCAGTTTTTGGTAATGCTGAGAGGAAAATGTTCCTCTTTACAAAACTCAAACGTCAAATGGATTTTCATTTCAATGAGTAGGTAAATACTGCTAAAAATGAGTGATACTTCAAAAAGTTTGGAAATGAACATTTAAGAAGGTAATAAGTACTTGAAAGGCAGGTTTGTTGAGACAGGTAATAGAATCATAAATGTACTAGAACACTTACAGTTACATGTATCGAAAGTCAATATTTTATGAGGCATGCTCACACTAGTTAGATCAGTTAGAACAACATTCCTACAAAGCATATAATTTAGGAGTTGTAGATGACTGAATGTCATGTTTTCTATCTCTGAAATTTCAGAATGATATACGAGATGCTCAACAATGAGAATAGCCTCCATTAAGGAGCACTAATCTTGTGCTATAAGTTTTCATGGATAAAGAAGGCAGACTAATCAGGGGAGCGATTCCTAAATTTAACATAAAACAATGTGTTCTAAGTAATAAACACAGGGGGACTGGCTGGCTCAGTCTCTAAGCCTCTGCCTTTGGCTCAGGTCCTGATCCCAGAGTCCCAGGATTGAGCCCCGCAGCAGGCTCTCTGCTGGGTGGGAAGCCTGCTTCTCCCTCTCTCACTCCCCCTGCTTGTGTTCCCTCTCTAGCTGTATTTCTTTCTTTCAAACATATAAATAAAATATTTTAAAGAAATAAACACACACACTTTTTAAAATTTCACTTTCTAATATGAGAATTTGTGATTTGAGCTACAATGAAAGATGAGGAGTCCACATTTAGTATTCTTGTATTTAATCTTTACTAGCCGCTGATGCTTATTGTTTGGTCTCCTCAATTATTTCCTTCTGTTTATCACAGACTCTGCACCTATAGCCAGAGACATAATGAAAGTTGGGAAAGTCTTACTCCCTTGTCCACCAATAGATAAAAAGAAAATCAAGGCTAAGAAATAAGAATCTTTCTCCCACACTTCTAACGTTGTTTTTAGAAAAGAGGTCTCCTATTTTTGTTTGCTAAATATACACATGAGTGAATCCCACATCCGGCTCCCAGCGCCACGGGGAGTCTGCTTCTTCCTCTGAGCTTCTCCCCTCTCATGCTTTCTCTCACTCTCTCTTTCTCAAATAAATAAATAAAATCTTTTTAAAAAAGAAAAAGAACGTTCATTGTTCCACATAATATTTTTACATGATAGGTAAAGTAAAACTTATTTCTTAACATTGCATATATTTAAGTATTCAAAATTTGTGTTCTATTTTCTTTCATTTGATGTTTCCTACAAATCTGACTCAGTATCTCATTCCTTAATCTGTAGACTCTATAAAAAGTAGACTTTAATAAGCCACATTGTGAATTGCCAACTCCTGGGGAAAAGGATTTTTGACATTCCCCCTCAAGTGAAAATTCATGATTTCTTTAAAATAGTAAACCAGTTTTTCTTACTATAAATATTTTTTGGCCTATAACATTTCCCAAACAAAAATGATGTATTCTTTAACATTTTCATAAACTTGAACTTCTTTTGAAAATAAGAGAGATAAAATGTTTTATATTGAAAACTGACAGCCAGACATTTTGAATTTCTTAGAATATCAGGCTAGATATGTTTAATGATTAAAAAAATGAGGGTTTTAAATATATTTTAAGTTGGGGGGAAGAGAATTCTCTCTACCTTTCCAAAGCACCTAAATGTTTTACTCTATGTTCTAAAACATATTAAAATAGATAATAAACCATACTACTAATCTTATGCATATAAAATTATAAGATCTGAAGCTTCTGAAGTAGTTTAATGTTGAGTTGGGCATTAGCCCTGTTGTTTCTGTCCCTTAATCATTCATTTATTGATTTGCATGATTATTATTTATCTAACAGAAAGCTGAACTCCAAAGATAGAAGAATGAGGAGGGAAAAAAAATCTTCATTTTTTAATCATTCATTAAAAACTAACATGAAAAAGGAAAATGTGTCAACCATGGGAAGTATATAAAATATGGTAGTCACATGGTCTAGAATGAGTCAAGCAAGTCTGCCTATAAAAGTGATGTCTAAACAAAATTACAAGAAGGCAGTTTGAATTTTACTGTGACTTTAATTTGTTGATTACAGACATTAAATATCTTAAATTAGCAGTCTGAAGATAGTCTTTTAAATGTATGTACATTTATGTACATTATGTACAGATATGTACAACTGTTACATATAACAATCTATAAGAACTTCCACATACATGGCTCATGTGAGGTTAACAAAAAACAACTGGTCAACCAATTTATTCTAAAGTTTATTCAGAAAGGCAAAAGGCCTAGAATAGCCCATATAACAGTAAAGATGAACAAAGTTGGAGAACCCACTCTAAGTAATATCAAAAATTACTATAGAGCTAGAATAATCTCAACACCAAGGTACTGAAAAAAAAAATAGACACATAAATCAGTGGAACATAATAGACAACCCAGAAGCAAATCTATACAAATAAAATAAAAAATATTTTGCCAAAAGGGAAAGTAATTTAATGGAGAAAGGACAGCTTTTTCAAAAACCAATGCTGGAAAAATTGGATTATACTATATAAAAGTAAATGAATCTATATACTACTAACAAAAATCAACTCAAAATGGGTTGCCTGGTTGGCTCAGTCATTAAGCATCTGCCTTTGTCTCAGATCATGATCCCAGGATCCTGGGATCAAGCCCCACATAGGGCTCCCTGCTCAGTGGGAAGTCTGCTTCTCCCTCTCCCACTTCCCTGTTTGTTTTCCCTCTCTCTCTGTCTCTCTCTGTTGAATAAATAAATAAAAAAACTAAAAAAAAAAAAACCTCTAAATGGATCATAGATCTAAATATAAGATGAAAAACTATAAAAAATATGTAAGAAAAATGCTTTGTGTCCTTTGGATTGGAAATGACTTTTCAGATACAGGAGAAGTTGATCCATCAAAGTAAAACTTGATAAGTTGCATTTTATTAAAGTTAACAACATCTCGAGCACCTGGGTGGCACAGAGGGTTAAAGCCTCTGCCTTCAGCTCACGTCCTGATCTCAGGGTCCTGGGATCAAGGCCCCATCTGACTCTCTGCTCAGCAGGGAGCCTGCTTCCTCCTCTCTCTCTGCCTGCCTCTCTGTCTGCTTGTGATCTCTCTCTCTGTCAAATAAATAAATAAAATCTTAAAAAAAAATTTTTTTAAAGTTAAAAACATCTCTTCTGTGAAAGGCAAGGTGCAGAGTGGGAAAAAATGTTTGCAAAACACATGTCTGATGAAGGACTTGCATCCAAAATGTACAAGGGCTCTTGAAACTCAATAATAAACAAGTGAACAATCCAGCTGAAAAACAGCAAGTGATCGAAACAAACACCTCACCCAAGAAGATGTACATGTGGCAACTAAGCATATGAAAAGATGTTCAAGATTATTTATCATTAGCAAAGCAAGGAGGACCCTCTAGGTCAAAGTAAGGACATTGGATTTTATTCTAAGTGTTATTTCATTCCAAGGAATTAGAGATTATAGAGCAGAAGAATGACATGATGCGATTTATATTTTAGATGGCCCTTCTAATTTCTTTGTGGAAGATGGATTTATGGAGGTCAAGAGGAAAAGCAGAAAGACAATCTGTTTAGGAGGGTTGTGAAATATTCAAGGAAAAGATGATGGTGCTTAGGTAAAAGTAATAACAGTAGACATGATTAAAAGTGCATAAACTTAGAACATAAACAAAATATATATTTTTTAAGGCAGATGCTGCTAGTAAGAGTAAATGAGACATCATGTAAAGGAGGATAACTCTAGAAGGCAAATGTTGGTAATACTTCCTGAAGTAGAGACCATGTGGGAAGCAAAAGGATCAAGGATACAGCGATGCTCTAGATAAACTTGAGATGTCTACACAATATCCAAGAAGATGTCAAAGAGACATTTGAATAAGCAGTTCTGACATTTGGAGGAGAGTTTGAGGCTGAAGTTATAAATTTGGCATACAGATGGAATTTTAAGCCACAGGACTAAAATACATACAAATGTTTATATCATCATCTATCAATAAGTTTTCTAGGATATTATCAAAATAATGTACTGTTTTGAATACTTAATTATACCAAAATTCAAGGATGAATAGTTGAGTAAATTCTTGAATTTTGTTAAGGGTTTCTTTATTTTTGCATATATATTAAGTTGGCAATCTCTTTTTGTTCCCTCTGAGTGTAAAAATCCAGACTATTATCATCACAGCATTGCTCATCTGTGTAGTTTGCCATTTCTATATTACAGGACATCTAAAACAAGCTTTTCACTTGTACTTCCTTTTGTTAACAACTTGTTAAACTGTGGTTTGGGGATGCATCTTGTCGATATTTGAATTATTGCATGCTTTGAAGATTTATTTCTTTGAGAGACAGGGATGCTGGACGGTAGAGGGAGAAAGTGAGAGACTCTACTGAGCATGGAGAATGGCATGAGGCTCAATTTACCACCCTGAATTCATGACCTGAAACTGAAACCAAGAGTTCAACACTTAACCAACTGAGCCATCCAAGGACCTCGATTTATTGCACACTTTAAAAAATTACGTTTGGAGTACCCTGCCTTTGACTCAGGTCATGATGTCAGAGTCCCTGGATTGAGCTCTTCATGGAGCTCCCTCCTCCGTGGGAAGCCTGCTTCTCCCTCTCTCACTCCCTCTGCTTGTGTTCCCTCTCTAGCTGTGTTTCTCTCTGTCAAATAAATAAATAGAATCTTAAAAAATAAAATAAAATAAAGGATAGGGGCGCCTGGGTGGCTCAGAGCCTCTGCCTTCAGCTCAGGTCATATTCTCAGGGTCTTGGGATCGAGGCCCACATCGGGCTCTCTGCTCGGCAGGGAGCCTGCTTTCCCCTCTTTCTCTGCCTGCCTCTCTGCCTACTTGTGATCTCTCTGTCAAATAAAAATAAAATATTAAAAAAATAAAGGATTATGTTTGTTTAATTGGATGGTTGATATATCCATTAGAGGCAGTTAGAGAAAATTTAAACAACCCCAACTACTTTATCAGCAAGTGCTTTCATACTGGGAATCAGGTGCATACCAACTTATTAGAAGGCCCTGGAGACTGCTGTGTGGACTGGGGTCCATGAGAGAACCTGGTATAGCTTTGAAGTCCACATTCAAGAATTAGGAAGTTGTTTCTGTTAAACCTATTACAAACCCTTGATGAAAAGGAAACTCAAAATAGGACAACTGTTTGCTAGATTGGGCCTCAACTGACAGAGCCATTTTGATCACTAAAGAAGCTAAGGACAGGGCACTGCTATTGAAACTTAGTTGTGTAACAGCTTCAACAGTAGCACTGGAAGGACAGGAAGCAGGTCTCATTTCACACTCTGTGTCTAGATCTTCCAGAGGTGTATCAATTCAAGCAGTTTAATTGACATCTAAAACCCTAGCTGCAAGTGAGCATGAGAAAAAATAATTCCTCCCCACCTTTTTTATTATTCTTTTGCTTTGTTGCTGTTTCTGTATTCCCCGTTCACATTCTACTGATGGGAAAATACACTAGGAATAAAGATAGATGCTGGAACAAGTTATCCCACAATATCTACCACAATTCCATGTTTACTCTTTTATTTTTATTGTTAGTTTGTAGATTATATTGTATTTTGTGTCCATATAGAGAGAGGAAAAAAACAAAAGGACCCGAGAAAATATGATCAGAGAGGTAATTGGGAATTCATTAATTTTGAATTCAAAAGGAGATTTTCAAGAAGGCGGGGATTAATTTTGGCAAGTGCTGTAGAGAGGTCCATGAGGTTGAAGATGGAAAAATTGCCAGTTCTATTGTGAATCGGGTTTATATAGTAGTGTGAGACTACTATGAATAAATAATCCAGTCACATTTTGACTTGCAAGTAAGCAGTCATGTGTCACCCTTAGCCACCAGTACAGTATGAAAAATTACCATAGTACACAAGAATAGACACATAGATCAATAGGATAGAATAGAAATCCCAGGAAAAAAAAAAACACTATTACACTATTATACGGCCAGTTAATATTTGACAAAGGAAGCAAGTATATATAAGGGAAAAAAGACAGTATTTTCAGCAAATGGTGTTGGGAAAACTGATCAGCTACATACAAAAGAAAGAAATTGGACCACCTTCTTACACTATACACACAAATAAACTCAAAATGAACTAAGGACCTAAATGTAAGGCCTGAAACCATAAAACAAATAAACAAAAGCAAAAACAAAAACAAAAACAAAACACAGAAGGAGCATAAGCAGTAATTTCTCTGATATTGGTTATGGCAACATTTTTTTGTATATGTCTCCTGAGGAAAGGGAAACAAAAACAAAAAATAAACTATTGGGGCTACATCAGAATAAAGTTTTTGTACAACAAAGGAAACAACAAAACTAAAAGACAACCTATTGAACGGGAGAAGATGTTTGTCAATGACATATCTGATAAAGGGGTAGTATCCAAAATATATAAAGAACTTATTAAGCTCAACACCCCAAAAATGAATAATCCAATTAAAACATAGGCAGAAGACATGAATAGAAAATTTTTCCAAAGACTTCCAGACAGCCAACAGACACATGAAAAGATGCTCAATGTCACTCATCATCTATAGGAGATACAAATCAAAATTACAATGAGCTATCACTTCAGACCTACAAAAATAGCTAAAATAAACAATACAAGAAACAAGAGGTGTTGGAGAGGATGTGGAGAATGGTGGACCCTCCTCTTTTGCAGGTGGGAATGCAAACTGGTGCAGCCATTGTGGAAGACAGTATGGAGGTTCTTCAAAAAATTAAAAATAGAACTACCATATAATCCAGTAATTCCACTATTGGATATTTACCCAAAGAATATGAAAACTCTAATTCTAAAAGACATATGCACCCCTATGTTTAATGTAGCATTATTTACAATAGTGAAATTATGAAAGCAGCTCAAATGTCCACTGATAGGGATGCCTGGGTGGCTGAGTCGTTAAGCGTCTGCTTTCAGCTCAGGTCATGATCCTGGAGCCCCAGGATGAGCCCTGCGTTGGGCTCCCTCCTCAGTGGAAAGCCTGCTTCTCCCTCTCTCACTCCCCCAGCTTGTGTTCCCTCCCTAGCTGTGTTTCCCTCTGTCAATAAATAAATGAAATATTTTTTTTAAATGTCCCCCGATAGATGAATGGGTAAAGAAGAGCTGCTATGTATATACACAGTAGAATCATCATTTGCAAGAGCATGGATAGAGCTGGAGCATATAATGCTAAGTGAAATAAGTCAGTTAGAGAAAGATAAATACCATATGATTTGATTCATATATGAAATTTAAGAAAGAAAATAAATGAACAAAGAAAAAAAAGAAACAAAACAAGAAACAGACTCATCAGAGAGTCTCATAGAGACAGTTCTCATAGAGAACTAACTGATGGTTACCAGAGGGCAGATGGATGGGGGAATGAAGAAAAAAAAAAAGGAAAATTACCATAGTATTGAAATTTTGAAATCCATTTCCAAATATTTTTAGATATTTTACTTATAAATACATATGCAGCATAAAGATTTTTATCTATGATTATATGTATTTGACATATATGTTTAAATTTAAATTTTCTGCAACACATAGGACAGTATCTGACCAATAGCAGATGCTCAATAAATATTTGTGGTATACTTTGAATATCATTTAGATCTTTATTATAGATTCCCCGATTCTATTTGTTGTAAATCTGTGTTTTCATTTATCAACTTTTTGGTCTAAACTAATAAGCCTGGTTTGTGAAATCTATGTTAACAAATACACTTACTCAAAAAATGACAGATTTAGGGTTTCATCCCACATTAACATTCCAATGCAACCCTCATCATTATTTCATTTCTTTACTTAAAAATACTGTCCATTAATAATTTTGCATACCAAAATTTGTTAATAATATATTCTAAAACAGGTGATTGTGGATTTTACTTACAGCCAGAATCCTTTTTTAATTTTTTTACACTTGAATGAGTGCCAAGAAAAATACAGTTTAAGAGATTAAGAGGAAATACTTGAGATTTCTTTTCTCTCCTAGATATGTAGGAGTTGTTATTTATATCTGGTTGCAAAGAGGAAAATTGGACTGCTTATTACCCCAATGTTACTGATATTGAAATCTCTTGAAGTATTTGTTGTGATGATTGACAACATGATTATATGAGATCTTAAGTAGCCATGATTACATTGTGAATTCTCATGTTTAAAATTTTTCAAGTGTTTTAAACTGCTGATAACCTTCAAAATTAGTGAACACTTACCCAAAAAAAGGCATTAGAATAAAATTATAAGATTGAAAGCCTTTCTAGAGTTTTTTTTCTGAAATGTATCCCAGTACAGTGAATTATCTGAGTATAACTAACTACTGAAGGCCTTCTAGAAATGTCTTTATATAGTATTTCCTAATAAAAAATTTATCTTCTTTAAACATCTCTGATGTGTATTGAATAAAACAAAATATACAATGGTTAATGGAGTACCTTTCAAAGAGTATTTCAAAGTATCACACTGCTCTTATTTTCAAAATCATATTTATTTTTTAAAAGATATTTAGTAATTTATTTTTTCCTGGTTGAAACCAAATGCAATGAATTTGCCTGCTGTCCTGATATATTTAAGATTTGTTCACATGTGATAGGATATAAAAATGTTTATTTAACAAACAAAAAATGTATGTGTATATGTGTGTACATGTAGCTTTATTTTAGTATAATCAGTATATATATGCACACACATGTATATACATACACATGTATACATGTATATGCAAGCACACATACATGCACACATGTCTGTTAGTTTTCCAGAACTACTAACTCCTGTTGCATAAATTCAGGAAACTATTCTGTCTTCATCTAAATAAATGGTTTATTGGACTAAGAACCAATCTCAAGACATCCTGGCACCCATAAATGTTCAAAACCTAAAAACAGTGACATAGCTTTTCTTTTTTTTCTTTTTTTTGCTTTTCTAACAAAAATGAAAGGAATATTATTGTGTCCAGATTGTGTGGTTTATATTAGATCCTTCACCTTTTTACAGTTTCCTTGGATTTTAACTTTTGTGTTTGCCTAGAAATCCAAACATCATTTCCTTCTTTCCCCAATTTTATTATATTTTTACTTTTATAACAAGCATTAGATGCAGTTCTTTCTTTTTTTCTTCTTTAAAATCTTTTAGAATCTGGGGATACCTGGGTGGCTCGGTCAGATAAGTGTCTGTATTCTGCTCAGGTTCCGCGATCAAGTCCTGCATTAGCAGGAATCCTTGCCCAGTAGGGACCCTGCTTCTTCCTCTGCCTCTGCTGCTTTCCCTGCTTGTGCTCTCCTCTCTCTATGGCAAATAAAGAAATAAAATCTTAAAAAAATCTTTCAGAATCCAGGTAAACAAATACAACTATGTTTCTAATATTATTGGATCTATTCAAACTGATTTTTTTTGTATCTATGAATTTGATTTTTTATTAGTCACTTGGATATTTGCTGAAGTGATTCTCTGAATCATAAAATGAAGGAAAGAATTCCTGAGAACATGAATTATAAGTACATTCCTTAGTAGACTCTGTTTTTGTTGTTTTCATTCATTAAGAGCTGTATTAAAGTTTTTCAGTGAATTTTTGAATAATATCTTTACAATGCTCTGCATGTAATTATCCTTTCCTTGTACCAATTTAAGTTGCCAGGTTGTTACGTGCTGGCTTTGAGAATTAGGGATAAGGCAACATTTGAGTGTCATCTGGAGAGATAAGCAATATTTAGGTAAGCAGACAGAGGTGAAACAGAGAATTCTAAGTTGTGAGGAAAGCAAAAACAAAAACATGGAGGAATATTTAGATTAAAAAAATCAAAATGTGCTAATAGTTTGGATAAGATATGGTTTGATTAAACATACCTTTAATGGTAGTTTTTATGTTTTAAAAATTATCCTGTAGGGGCACCTGCTTTTGGCTCAGGTCATGATCCCAGAGACCCGGGATCGAGTCCCACATTGGGCTCCCTGCTCCGTGGGAAGCCTGCTTCTCCCTCTCTCGCTCCCCCTGCTTGTGTTCCCTCTCTGGATGTGTTTCTCTCTGTCAAATAAATAAAATCTTTAAAAAAAAATTATCCTGTAGTCAATTATGAGCTCATCAAGATTTTCTGAATGTGAGAAACATAATCAGATTCATGCTTTAAAATTATTAATATAATTTATAATAACATAAATAGCTGTTAAAATGTTTCATGTTAGCAGAGAATCAAAGCAGAGAGAAAAGTTAGACAGATAATGAAATGTTCCTCAGGAAAGTTAAGGAGGTCTGGAACTAGGTGATTAGAGAGAGTAGAGAAGAGAAGATAAAAGATAATTTTTGAAGTACTAGATTATTTTAAGAAAACAAGATAAAAATATTTTCTAGAATTTTATGCTTCTATGATTAAGTTTTAAACAGTGATTTCCACACGTTATGACATAAAATATCTATAAAATATAGAATAGAGCTATGAAGACAAATGAGATGCACAAAAAATCTATTTTTAAAAAATCATTTTTTCGGGCACCTGGGCAGCTCAGTTGGTTAAGCGACTGCCCTTCGGCTCAGGTCATGATCCCGGAGTGCCAGGATCGAGTCCCACATCGGGCTCCCTGCTCGGCAGGAAGCCTGCTTCTCTCTCTCTCACTCCCCCTGCTTGTGTTCCCTCTCTGCCTATGTTTCTCTCTGTCAAATAAATAAAATCTTTAAAAAAAATCATTTTTTCTTTCAGTTGACAACATTTAATGACTGACTACCTTTTGTGACATAGGCCCTATGGCAGAAATGAAGTACACATATGTACTGCTCAATGTAATAGCAATCATATTAGGTGAAACCAAAGTAATTTCAAAGTAAAGATAATAAATATCAATTTTTTAACCTAGGATGGCTGACCTCTTAGGGATTCATATATGGACTTAATTCAACATTTGTGAAAACAATTAGATATACATTATTTTGATGAGCAGATACCTAATTTTTATCAGCCAATATATCATATTAGTATATTATACTTCCCAACAAAAATTTAAGAGCAGTTAGAATATAACAAAATATAGTTAAGACAGTACTTTGTCTCTATATAGAGAGAGGAAAAAAACAAAAGGACTAGAGAAGATATGATCAGAGAAGTAATCGGGAATTCATTAATTTCTAAATTCAAAAGGAGGAGATTTTCAAGAAGGTGGGGATTAATTTTGGCAAGTGTTGTAGAGAGATTCATTAGATTGAAGATGGAGAAATTATAATCAGCAAAAGCAAGTATCCTCTGTCAGGGTATAAAGAACATGAGAAGATTAGAGTAAGAAATAAAAGTAGAAAATATACAATCAAGAAGTCGTTACTGGTTCAGCTTTGACCTTCATTCTCTGCTAATAGTAAAAAAAAAAAAAAAAAAATGGACACAGAATGGAGAGGTTAAAAGAATAAAATAATTATAACATTAAAATACTCTTCTGGGTGCCTGAGTGGCTCAGTCAGTTAAGCCTCTGCCTTTAGCTCAGGTCATGATCTCAGGGTCCTGGGATGGAGCCCCTCATGGACTCCATGATTCTCCCTTTCCCTGTGTCACTCTGTCAGTTTCTGCTCTCCTCTATCTGTCAAATAAATAAATACAGTCTGAAAAAAATATCCTTCAAAGTAGTCCTTAAAAACAAGTACACAGATTTCTTCTTCTTCTTCTTGTTTTTTAAAGATTTTATTTATTTATTTGACAGAAAGAAACACAGCTAGAGAGGGAACAAGAGCAGAGAGAGTAAGAGAGGGAGAAGCAGGCTTCCCTCCAAGCAGGGAGCCTGATGCGGGGCTTAATTCCAGGACTCTGGGATCATGACCTGAGCAGAAGGCAGATACTTAATGACTGAGCCACCCAGGTGGCCCCAGGCTTCTTTTTTTAAATTTGTTTATTTATTTTGTGGGTGATAGGAAGAGGTATTCCCATGTTTTCCATAAAACAACACATTTTAGGGGATCTATTACTTTAAAATTATATTTATTTTACTAACAATCCATCCATGCCAAAAATTACAGAAGAGGGAGACTCCAAAGTATTGTCATTTTTATTATCTCTTTCTGGGGACAGCAGAAGTAGTAGTTATAATTAGTTATGTGTATAGCATGTAATGGAAAAAAGGCAAACAACCACTGAATTTGAAAATATTAATTTAAATGTAATATTTGTGGAATGGTGATAGCTTAATCTTATTAGCAGACAATAGTTTTACAGTACTTAAGTTTTTTTAAGATTATATTTATTTTAGAGAGAGACAGAGAAGGAGCTGGGGGAGGGGCAGAGGGAGAGGGAGAGGGAAAAGCAGACTCCCCACTGAGTGGAGGGTCCAGTGTGGGCAGATACCCAGGATCCCAAGATCGTGACCTAAGATGAACTCAGAAACTTAACCAGCTGAGCTATGCCGGAACCCTTACAGTACTTTCAAAGTTTATATTGATATTAGAGAAATATTTTAGTTATTTGTAGAAACACAGTAAATGAGTCCACAACTGACAGTGTGCAATTGCCAAATAACCAAATAACAAATATTTATAAAACTGCTATAAATGGAGGAGAAATCAAATAATTATTATAAATACGATAATAATAATTGTTATTACTATCATTATTATTACTATTAGGTGTCAGGTCTTAAGTTATATGTGTGGATTACATTTAGACTTATACTTACAAGATAACTAGTTATTTTTTTAACATCATTCTTTTATCAAGAAAAAGAGATACAAAAAAAGGTTAAGTAGCTTGGCACAAGTCACTGAGCACAGGGCAGAGAAAAAAAAAGAAAGTGGCAAATAATCTCCAAATACATATGCTAACAATCCTTTATATCACCATGCGTGTATCAGCTCTTCATATCAAGAGACGAATTCTATTTTCTTGAGTCCCCTTGAATGTGAGTTATCCTTGAGATTGTGGGTTTTTTCGTTTGTTTGTTTGTTTGTTTTACCATAGGATTGTGGTTAAAATGACCTTCTGTGGCTTCTGTGCCCACACCTTTGAGGATTCTGCTTCCCCTTCTTGGGCTGGGTTTCCTCTGAGAAAATCCAGGCTCTGCTACCAAGTACTTAGAGTGTAGGTGGGAGCCTGGAAGATGAAAGCTACCTTGTACATTTCCACCCCAACTGAGTTGCCAACTGAAGAGTAACATAATGGACCCTAAGCAAATTCAGCAGAAAAACTATCCAGCAACCAACAAAATATATAAATGCCAACATATATCCAATAAAAATATAAAAATAATAAACCATTGCTATGTAAACACAAATATAAAAAATAATAAATCATGTTAAGTTGCTGAATTTTAGGGTGGCTGTACACAGCAACAGGCGACTAATACAGATATTGAAACCTAGAATTGGATTGCCAACACAACGAAAATCTAAAATATCTTAGTAGGGCTTAGGAAATACTCCCACTGGAAGGACAAACTATATATAAAATTCTTCTCCTCCAAGCAAGAAAGCAGAACCTGCCTGAGCTGATGTAATCACATCCTAAGTCAATGTACAAACTGACAGCAACATACCAGGCCTATTTCATACCAACTCTTTTCACCTTCCCAGGGGAAACACAAATTTAAAGGAGACCTGCTATCATCACTTCTTCATGCTGTTCTATCTCTAATTAAAATTATTACCTTCTATCAACTTATTTGACATATACATTATAATCAAAAACATAAGCAATTATTTTTATAGTAGATTGTGGAATATTCATAAAATTATTTCTCAATACATAAAACAGTGAGTGTTATTTTCTCTTAGATACAATACTTATTCCCTTAAATTTAGTCATAGAATATAATGACAAGAAATTAAAACATCACCCTCCACAACCACATTACCACAACCCCTCCACCACTGTCAAGATGCACTTTAGGGGTGCCTGGGTGGCTCAGTTGGTTAAGCGACTGCTTTCGGCTCAGGTCATGATCCTGGAGGCCCGGGATCGAGCCCCACATCGGGCTCCCCACTCAGCGGGAAGCCTGTTTCTCCTGCTCTCAGTCCCTCTGCTTGTGTTCCCTCTCTAACTGTGTTTCACTCTGTCAAATAAATAAATAAAATCTTAAAAAAAAAAAAAAGATGCACTTTAGAATTGACACTGAGATGTTTTATTTGGTTTGGTTTGGTCGGTTGGTTTGGGTTTTGTTTGCATTTTTTAAAAATTTTTGCTTTGTTTTGTTTTTGTATGTGAATCTAGATTTACAAAGTTGTTATCTCCCTTCCTCTTAAGACATCAGTAACCTTGGGGTGCCTGGGTGGCTCAGTTGGTTAAGCGACTGTCTTCGGCTCAGGTCATGATCCCAGAGCCCCGGGATTGAGCCCTACATCAGGCTCCCCGCTCGGTGGGAAGCCTGCTTCTCCCTCTCTCACTCCCTCTGCTTGTGTTCCCTCTCTGGCTGTATTTCCCTCTGTCAAATATATAAATAAAATCTTTAAAAAAAAAAGACATCAGTAACCTTATTCTTTCCTCTGCTATGAAACTAAACATGTCTTTCATATTCTCCCATGTTACAAGAGAACTATGCATTATGTTGTTTTATTTACAAAATGTATTTTGATAGACTAGGGAACATTTTCAAAACCCATTGCAGTATATGAGTGCCCTAGGAGAATGGAGGAACATCATGTAGAGGGGGAGCTCTAAGTAATGTTGGATCCATATATGGATGCTGATGGCACATGGAAAAATAGTTGGATTTGGAATGGGAAGTAGGCTGGTAAGTGTGAAGTAGAGAATATGGATGACAAATGTCAGGTAGATGTATAGCCAATCACTTAAGCCTTAAAAAGGTTTTCTCAGAGCCACAGGAGGGTGGGAAAGTAATGATGTGCAAGTCGCAGCATGAACTGGGTCTTAAGTCATGTGCATGTTAATTTCACATTAGTACCTGCATCTATTTTTTATCACTCTGGCTCCAAACCATCTCCACAGGCACATCCAATTTCAGTCTATGATTTTAATTCACATTTTAAAGCTTCTGATTTATTTTAGAATAAAGTACAATCACTCTGTGTTTTCATTCTTTAACTACACTAACCCTTACCCAAAGGCATTTTCATAGGCTCTCTATACTTACCGCACTTCTGTATATCTTCTTTCCAATTGGTCCTTTGCATTTCAGCTTAAACATTTATTTCTTCAGGAGATATTCCTCGACTCCTTAACAAGGTGAGTTCCACATGTTATATATCACAAACATTCTTTTATTTGTTTAAGATTTTATTTATTTATTTGATAGAGAGAAACACAGCCAGAGAGGGAGCACAAGCAGGGGGAGTGAGAGAGGGAGAAGCAGGCTTCCCACCGAGCAGGGAGACCCATGCAGGGCTTGATCCCAGGTCTCCGGGATCATGACCTGAGCCAAAGGCAGTCGCTTAACCAACTGAGCCACCCAGGAGCCCCGTCACGAACATTCTTGTACTTCCCTCACTCTAACACTTACCATGATTTATGAATATTACTACCTGAATTCTTTTTCTCTAGAAAACTCTGAGCTGAGAATAGGGATCGAGTCTTGCTCAGTATGTATCCTCACTGCTTAGCCCAAGAAATGGTATAGAGAACAAGTATAATATTTATGAAAGAATAGATGAATTACTAATATTGACTAAAGGCAGATTGAAAGTCCAGAATGCTTTCTGCTGAATAGAGAAACGTTAAAGTGTAAAGATAGGAAAACAGGGTAACATTAAGGGTAGTAAATGGGAGGATAAAAGATTGAGTACTGAGAGACCCCAAAAGCTGGTAACTCAGGTTTCCAAAAGGAAAAGAGAGTCAAATGCCCATACTGACATGATTCATAAAGTGATGGAGATCTCTTCATGAATATATAATAAGCATATATATAAAGGTCCAATCTAAAACCATACAAGAACAGTTATTTGCAAATTATAATTGCATATTATAATAAAAATGCAAATCACATTACAAATATTCCTCACCCTTGCAAGTAAGTGACAATTTTCTGTAGCTAAAAGATGGACTTAGTTTTACGTTTATATTTTCCATTTGAACACACATTTTTTTCACATTGTCTATATCCTCTGACATAAGGACTGATCACTGTGTATGATCAATACCCATTTGCCATGTTGCTTAAGTTAATTGTGGTTCGGGCTCCACGCATCATAGAAGCACCTAAATTTCTTCAACAACATTACAGATTTTTGGCACTGACACCATGATTTCTTCTCCTCCTTAGCTAAGGCTTCTTCCAATTTCGTCACAACATAGTACATTAATCTAAAACATCATGTATTTGTATATTGCACAGTGATTTTTCTCCTATCCCAATTCTCATTTCTGAGACATATTGAAGGCCTTCAAGTGCTGATTATGCTAATAGCATATTAAAAATTGGGAAACTTTATCAGTACAGTGACATGAAATGCATCAGTTTCTAAGAAAATTCAGGATTTTGAAAGGCAAAAACTATATAGAGGTAAAGGGGAAGAGAGAAAAATAAAAGAACAAAGAGATAAAAATAAAAGCAAGCAAGCAGTTGAGTTAGCCTTGTGATCACTTATTGATCATATTATAATTAAAGTAGAAAAATAAAATTGATTTTTTTCAGGTCTAGCCATGTGAGGCTATAATAATTACACATTAAAGTCAACGCAAAAGTTAGAAAAGAAAGACTGATGACCCCAAACTCTCCTAAAGACTGGAATCTGAACTCTTGATGTGTGAGAACCCTGAAAGGCTCTTGAAGCAAAAGGAGGATGCTCTTCTGTTTCAGTCTGAGGCACTGATTCCCAGAGAATCATTGTTATGGCCAGGTGCTGGAACATTACCATCCTTTAGCATCTATAGTTTCATTTCAAATTACTACTGTGTGGGCCCAGAATCAAATTCAGAGTCTACATGACATAAGATTTCTACATGAAATCATAAATCAATGTTAAGATTTACATTGTTTAAGGAAAAAAATAAATATAAAGTCTTTAAATCATTCAGTGCTCTTAAGAATTATAGATTCATAGAATCTTGGTGCTCTATAGAACCTTGTAAACACCCAGTCTTACCCTTATTAGATAAGAAGCTACAGGTCACACTCTTGGCTATTTCAACATTGAAAGGCTCTGATCTTTGGACTTCTGGGCTCCTGAACTTTTGTACCTTCCACATTTCCATCACTAGAGCTGCCATTCCCCATGAAGTATTCTCTCTCCTCTTGTGGAAATTCTTCATTTGACGAATTTTCTCTCACATTCCTAGTTTCTGCACATGTCTTCCTTGGCACTTGAGAGTTCTTCTGAAATGAGCTCACATTAGTTTTCATTACATCAAGACTTTGAGTATTCTAAGTCCGTCCACCCCTAATGCATGCTTCCTATATGATTAGATACATTACCAATATATTTGGTTCCCTGAACATTTCCTCTAGAACTACTACTCTGTATTATCCACCAAAGTCAGAAACCCAGATGACAACTCAGTCTCATGATAGGACTAATGAAAATCACCATAAAACTTACTGGTGAGTAATTAATTTGTGATTGTATACCATCATTCTGAGGAATAAATTTAGAAGAACAGCAGAAGCCAGTTATCCTTGGGTGATAGGAAAGGGAGTGTAGAAGAGACAATTTAAAAAGCCCAAAAAATACTGGAAAAGAAAATATAAATGGCAAATACACTGATAAAGTATCAAATTGAGGGGGCAATATTTGAAAAGATAATAATATTAAATCCTATTAAATGTTACAGAGGTAAAGAAGAGTGATAAAAATTTATGGGCATTTTTGTAACACTTTTAATCTCATATGGTATGGATGCATGCATACTTCCAGCTTTGAAATCTACATCTTTCTTGCTTTAGCTTCAGCTTTGCTGTCTCATTTCTGGGTTCTAATGTATGTTCAGCCAGCAGATTAATGTCTCTGGAACAGAATTTTTCACATCTCATCTTCCCCAGCTCCTCAGTGTTTTAATGGAGTTTCTCAAAGCCTATCCCAACACACTTTAATTAGAATTCTACAAGGTGTGATCCTCGCTTAAAAAAAAAAAAAAAAAAGAGGTACCAAGCTCTCATCTTTACCTAATGTATCAGATTAGAGAGCATATTCTTGTACCTTCTTTTATTAACTCTTGAGAACATTTACTGATCTGTTCCACCACCCTAGTTGTGTATCACATTCCTCTCTTCCTTGGATTTATTTCAGTAATGCTCTGGTGAATCCATGCTACTTTGTGTCTTGGATCTGATCCAACTAATGCTACTGAAGCTGGAAATGCTGGAGGTGGGAGGCAGAAGCAAGGCCTCAGGCAAAGCTGAAGCTCAGCAGAATTTCAGCAACCTAAAAACTCTTTCATTTATAAGGGCAAATGCAAGTTAAAAATTAGAGACTTAATTCTCCTTGGTGAAAATAAAGGAAGGGAAAACCTCTTCCAAACTCCTTTTTCTTTTCTTGTTTTTTTTTTTTAATTTTATTTATTTTTTTTGACAAAGAGAGAGCACAAGCAGGCAGAGCAGCAGGCAGAGGTAGAAGAAGAACCAGGCCCTCCGCCGAGCAGGGAGCCCCACTCAGGGCTCTATCCCAGGACCCTGGGATCATGACCTGAGCTGAAGGCAGGCACTCAACAGACTGGGCCACCCAGATGTCCTCCAAACTCCTTTTTCTTAGAACATTTACTCTAGAAAACTTGTCAGTGTAAGTGCTTTGTCTGTTTGAAATACATGGAAATGTTTTTAAAAGCTAAGTAAGCTTCTCACCAGATTAACAACTCAGGAAATGTCTCTCTCAAGAACCGTCTTTTTATACTATAACCATCAAAGAAGAGACAGTCCCTATCTCCCAGTTTCTGTGGGAGGGCAGGTGCCTAACTTCGTTAATTACCTCCCTCTAAGTTGCAAAAGTACCCCTTGTCAGAAAAATAGGAGAAGTTTATTTTTCATTTTAATTAAGCCAATTAGCAAACACAGATGGACAGCCTGCTTACCAGGTGAATTGAGATGAACTGTGTGTGACAAACGATGCTGTCAAATCCTTCTAATTGAAGATCAGTTATTATTTATCTTAAGAGCATGTATGTAATGTATCATATCTGCTGGCATGGTGTGAGATATCCTTCTGTCTTGGCAATTTCTTAGTGGATTGCCTGTGATGCCCATCACATTTTAGTTTAATGTTTAGTCAATAAGTGATTTTTTTTCCTCTCTTTTACCTTTATGAAGGGGTTTTCTAGTTTATGAGAAGATTTCCTTCTTAACTGCATTTCTCCAACACATTATTAGAAAGAAGACCTTAGTCAGTACTCATAAACTTAACAAGAGGGGTGCCTGGGTGTCTCAGTTGTGAAGCGACTGCCTTCAGCTCAGGTCATGATCCCAGAGACCCAGGATCAAGTCCCACATTGGGCTCCCTACTCAGCGGGAAGCCTGCTTCTCCCTCTCTCATTCCCCTTGTTTGTGTTCCCTCTCTAGCTTTGTTTCTCTCTGTCAAATAAATAAATAAAAACTTAAAAAAACAAAAAAAATAAACTTAACAAGAACAATAATAAATAAGTAAAGGAAATCAAAAGTAGGAGAAGAAAAACAATAAAAATAAAAGCTGAAATTAACAAAATAGAAAACCAGTATATGAATTTGGAAAGCAAATAGATCCAAAAGCTCATTCTTTTATGTGAGGAATAAATCTATGAATATTAGGATGAAAGAAAAAGGAAGGAAGAAAGAAAGGAAGGAAGGAAGGAAGGAGAAAGAAAAAGAAGAAAGAAAGAAAGAAAGAAAGAAAGAAAGAAAGAAAGAAAGAAAGAAAGAAAGAAAGAAGGAAGAAAAGAAAGGAAGAATGAAAGAAGAAAGGAGAAAAACAGAAAGAAAAAGAAAGAAAGAAAGAAAGAAAGAAAGAAAGAAAGAAAGAAAGAAAGAAAGGAAGAGGAAGGAGAGAAGAAAGAGAAAGAGGGAGAGAAAGAGGGAGGGAAGGAGGAAGGAGGGAAAGCAGGCAGAAAGTTAGGCAGAACAAAAATACTAGGTTAAAATAGGAATATATTCAAACATATGGAAGACTATAAAATAATTAAAGGAAAACACTTTTTATTGTGTGAAAATACATTGGAAATCTCAAGGATATTAATGATTTCTATTTAAACATTTTTACACTTGTATTATATCTTTTAAAATCAGATATTCAAGGAGTTTTTTTTCATAAATCAATTAGCCTTCTTAAATTAAGATGTAGAAATTAATTTAATGAACATTCTCTCTTGTGGTTGCATTTATGACTCCAATATTTCTTAGGCAGTCATCTATAATGATACTTGCCTGGGAGGCCCAAGGCAAAATGGTTTACCTTCAGGCTTATTAGGCATCACCCTGTAGGCTTAATGCAAATTAAAACTCTGACTCTAGTTTGGAACTTTGATTAGCCTGCGGGAATGAGGCAAAAGGAGAAAGAAAGAAGGAAATATTTATTAAATATCAACTATGTATCAGAAAGCTTTTTGATATATCCCTTCAAGTAAATTAATTCATTTAATTCTCACAGCTGGAAAAGGTGTTATTATACACTTTTCATCTTTCAGATGAGAGATGGAATTTCAAAGAGCACAACTTTTTCAAATCATAAAGGTAAAATTTAAACCTGTTGTGACTGATGGCAAAGACCATTCCCTTTTCTGTTGTGTAACACCTCATCTTGTTCAGGGAGAGGTGTAGAATTTATTTGTCAGCTTCACGTTTGGTTTATTTGCCTTTCCAGATTTGATTGCTCTAAAATTGTTTTCAAAATGATACTTTACCAAACACATATTGTGGAAAATAGGAAATCTTTTATGCACAGACAAGACTAAGTGGATAATTCAAGAGCAAAACAAAAGGGTACGAGGCTATGTAGATACATATTCATTAAACAAATATTTATTGAGTACCTATGCTCTATTCTATACAGTTGCAATGCAAAAGGACAAAGGAGTCCTGAACTAATGAAACTGTCACCCAAGGTTATAGATATAATAAGTAATCAAATGGAGAAGGAACATATTTTCAAAAGGTTATATGGCTTTAAAATGAATAAATCAGTATAATGAAATAGAGCACAACTAGGGTAGCAGGAAGGGGTGAAAATTTATGGAGGATTGTCTGGGAAGATTTCTAAAATGGGTTGACATTTGACTTAAGACCTGGAAAAAGGAGAAGGAACTGGTTTTGCAAATAAAGGGGCAGCAGAGAATAAAAGGATAAATAGAAAAGCAGCGCAAAAGACCTGGGTCATGATCCAATGGATACAAATCCTCTGAGGCTGGTGTAGGCCTTGTTAAGAAGTTTGAATTTAAAAAAAAGAAAAAAAGAAAAAAAGAAAAGTAGTTTGAATTTTATTCTACTTTATAAAGGTAATTCACACAGGTATAGAAGCTCTAGATATAAAGACCTTGCAAGTTTGCAAGAGAGATGGGGAAATTTTTCTTGATGTGAATTGTGCTAGCCGCATACAAGCTTCATGGGCATATTTGCTATATGTGTAGCTCTTCGAGAATTAGTGATGGCTAGTTCTTTGCCTAAATGATTATTTTTCTTCAGCTTTCATAGGCTGTCTCAGATTCCTTAGGTCAAAAGAATGTATACAAAGTCTGGAGTGCCATAGACTTGCATTTGTATATCTCTTACTGTTACCTTTTACCATTGTGTTTTGAAGTCATTTGGATGAATGTTAAATACTTTTTATTCATTTATTTTTTCAGTTGCTTGAGATTTTACATCTTATTTATTTTATGAACTTAATGTTTACTAAATGATTAAATGTACTCTCAGAAAAAAAATTTTCATTTTTAGCTGACTGAGGTTTTACTTTTCAACATGGAAACCCTTGAACTTTGCCTCCTTAGCATTCTATTTTTGAAATACTCCATTCTATTTTTTAAATACTCCATTCTATTTTTGAAATACTCCATTTAGGGAAAGAATACCGAAAATTATAAATTCTAAAATAGATAGATAGCCTAAGACTTTTATCATCGGAACTGGACAACTCAGCCACTGGGGCATTTTGTTGTTGTTGTTGTTCTGTTCTGGCTCCTTTTCTAAAACCAAAATTTGCATAACAGAAGCTATTTTCACAAATCAAAGTCCCAATGTTGTAAATTTTCATCAAGCACAAAAATTTACAATGAAAAAAAGTGCACTCAGGACAATGCCATACATTGGCACGCAAGGCAATAAGAAGGATGTACCAAGTAGAAAACCCCAGGATTGTACTGATGTAGATCAGTCTCTTACTTTCGTTACAGTATACCTCAAAAATCTTCCAATTACTCTGATGTTCTCCCTTGAAGGCAAGTAAATCCTTAGGGGAAAGCTCCTATCATTAGATACAGGCTTTGATGTGAGCTCTTTTATTTCCTGCCACTTTGTCAACCTTTTCAGTACCTGAATCTATAAAATTGCACATTAGGAATGGGTAAAATTTGGCTCCAGCAAGATACAGCAAAATGAAACTATTATGCTTATTGCCTTCGGGGCAGATTCTGTTTTAGAGATCAACATGCTATATATCACAGCAATGATAGGACTCTGGGTGTGGGTACTGGACAGAGATGTTCTGTCTTGGAAAGATATTTCTGGATTTCTAGTTTCAGGAAAGTTCACAGCATACTCTGTGGTTCAATACAGGACTAGAAATGTTATTTATTATGATGACTACATCTAGTCAACCCACTGCAGATCATAGCAAAGTATTGGCCAAGATCGTCAATGGCTAC
Source organism: Spilogale gracilis (assembly GCA_004023965.1). Taxonomy (NCBI): domain Eukaryota; kingdom Metazoa; phylum Chordata; class Mammalia; order Carnivora; family Mephitidae; genus Spilogale; species Spilogale gracilis. The sequence continues at coordinate 15,040 of PITA01011390.1, read as the reverse complement.
ATTTGCCTTTATGGACTCGAAGACTCCTTAATGGCTATACTATGTTTAATTGTATTCTCCCTTTCAGGGAAGTGAATCCAAATAAAAAATGCCTATGTTCTTAAGTACCATAAGGATATACCTCGTGTATACTCCTTGGAGTATAAATTACACATTATTGCAACAAATAAAATATGTAACTCTTGACAAGTCACAGTGATACATTTTGTTCAAAAATTGTACCAGTTTGACTTTTAATGTTGCTACTAAAAATTAGAGGAAGGCGTGTCTGTTATTAATAGTGCCGTAAATAGGATAATGGAAGTATGATTGTATTCTGTCACTGCTAATTTATCCTGCACATGGAGATGTTGGAAGAAGATATAGAATACATTACAATCTTGGTGGGGGAAACAAAGATCATAGGGGAAAACTTGTGATTACTTTCTTAAATAAGAAGAGAGGTGGTTTTCTGGATTGTTTAAACTATATTGTAAAGAAAATATTCAAAAGCAATGCCGTAACAAATATAATAATTTATTTAATAATGTATTTTTTTTAAGGAAATGGGAATAACCTGAGGTCAACCTTGAAGGCTTTTGGTGACTTCCTGACTAAATTACCTGGCCTCGGCTTACCTCTTTTGTACTTGCATCATTTTATTGTCCATTTATTCATTCTCCTATAGTCACACAAGCCTTTTATCCATTAGATTGTGCCCCAGGACATTTGTGTTTATTTTTCTATTTATTCTTGAGCTCTCTGCTATCCACATATTTACAAGATAGCTCCTTATTTGCACCCATGCCCCATCTGGAAATCTTTGCGGCATCTAGAAAATCCACAATAAATAGTAGCTTCCTTCCTACTCCAGGACAACTCCATTTGATATTGTTGAAGTGAACAAGGTAGACAGTGCTTCCTAATTCAGGAAGTTTTATCATATTGAGGTAGAGACACTAGAGGGAAAGTAATTCCAGATATTTGTATGAACTTTAAAAAAGAATAAAATCGGATATGATAACATTCAATAGTGATAGGAAGAGAGGGTTGTTTTATAATATGTACAATTTATAAATGAACATTTTAAAGATTAATATTGAAGTGGATTAATTTCTATATAACCCTAGAGTTTTGTACCTGACTTTTGAATAGAAGAATGATCAGAGAGCAATCAGGCCATTTTGTTGTGTGCTCCATACCAGTGGCTATCTTTTAACAAGTGCTGCTTAATGTCTCTCATGAGGAAGGAATGTCTCTGGCTCTCAGTGTTCTAGGACTAGAAAGGCTAAGGGAGACAGAGGTGAGCCCACGAAGGAATACGCCCAATTTCTAGTCATTGTCTTTTATAGTCCTATGCTCCACCTACACAAGGTATAAGTTTTACCAGTGAAGAGTCCTGCCTTTTTCTTCTGCGGAAAATACCAGTTCACTGTTCCTTGCCTCCTAGATGTTAGAGAGACCAGTTTTTGTAGCCACACTACAGAATTGCCTGCACTAAGTTTCTCAAATTTCAACCTTACTACGAGTTTCCACAATACCACTGGTCTAGTTACTTTGAATTTCTTTCAGGAATATCTTTGGGTGAACATAATTCTTTCTTAAGACTAACTGTCCCTCTAGCCTGCTGTGTTTTAGGTACCTTCAGTCTCCTCCTCCTCTAGGTGATTTTCATCTTCCCCATACTGTATTGACATTCATTGTCTGACTATGTCTCTTTTCTCATTCTTTGTTCTAATATGTTTAATCTTACCCTCTTTTCTTTAAAAAACAATACCCTTTTGCTTTTTTTTAATTTTTTTTAGTGTACCAAGATTCATTGTTTATGCCCCACACCCAGTGCTCCATGCAATACGTGCCCTCAGTACCCACCACCAGGCTCGCCCATCCTCCTACTCCCTTCCCTCCAAGACCCTCAGTTTGTTTCTGACTCCAAAGTCTCTTATGTTTCATTTCCCTCCCTGATTTGCCTCACTTCCCATTTCCTTTCCTTCTCCTACTGTCCTCTGTATTACTTCTTATGCTCCACAAGTAAGTGAAACCACGTGATACTTGACTTTCTCTTCTTGGCTTATTTCACTCAGCATAATCTCTTCCAGTCCAGTCCATGTTGCTACAAAAGTTGGATATTCGTCCTTTCTGATGGAGGCATAATAGTCCATTGTATATATGTACCATATCTTCTTTATCCATTCATCATTTGAAGAGCACCTTGGCTCTTTCCACAGTTTGGCAATTGTGGCCATTGCATACCCTTTTAGTTTTGTTTTAATAGTTTTAAGAGTATAAGTTTTATATATATATATATATATATATATATATATATATATATATATATTAGTCAATTTGCTCTGTTGCACCAACTTTGTTTTTTTTTAATAAATGATTCAAAATAGGATTGCAATATATTTCAAGAAAATGGTATCTTCAGAGGAAGACTTTCATATGTTATATCCTTTGTCATAGTGATTTGAGCTTAAAGATGAATACTGATGAATAGATTTTCACATGTCTTACAAATAATAGATTTAAAGCTTATATGAATGATTTTATGTGTTACAATTAAAGATGATTTCGTGTATATTGGCTTAAGGATATGTATTTTACTAGACAACTAAGTAGGTATTTGTATATAACTTCATTTATTCAATAAAATAAATGAGTTAAAGAATAAGTTTTAATAACATCCTTTTAATTTTTTCTTCAAACTATAAATGAAGTAATATTAATACTGACAATTTTGAACATAAGAATTATACTTGTTTCATAATATTATTTTCTAATTTATAGGTATTTCTTTTCAGTGAGTTGATATAAACTCAACACAGGAATTGAGATTTTATATTTATAACAAAATATTTAGATTTGAAACAATAGTGCTAGAGTATTTTTAGGAAAAATGTATATCTTTTTTTCATCATTTTTTATCAACTCTTAACTTAAAAAATAGATCTCTCCTAAAATATATTTCAATTTAGTTTATTTATATATAACTTCAAATTTGAAAAAAAGCTAAATATTGTATTTTTTTAAGATTTTATTTATTTATTTGACAGAGAGAAACACAGCTAGAGAGGAAACACATGCAGGGGCAGTGAGGGGGGAGCAAGGAGTCTGATGTGGGGCTCGATCCTGGGACAACGGGATCATGACCTGAGTGGAAGGAAGATGCTTAACGACTGAGACACCCAGGCACCCTGAAAAAGAGCTAAATATTGTTAAGCATGGTGACGAATGAATGTCAAATATTTTAGTGGCCTTGTCAATAAAAACTCACATATTCAAGATTAAGTGGAAGACTTGGAATCTAGGAATAGAAATGTAGAAAAATAACTGGTCTACATACAATATCCCTCTGCACAGAAATAACTAATTTTGCAGAAATCAATATACTAAGAATGCTGAAATCAATATTTTTAAGTACATGATTACTGGGTACTGAATAGCCTCTGCAATATAGTTCACATTTGTATTAACCTCAATAAAAATTACTCACATACAAAGCTGAGAATTACTGAGAGATCATTTGTTTTGATTAATCAAAAGAAGTAGAAGTTTGATTAATGGAACAAGCAGTTAATGAGAACTGTAGCAATAGATTTAATATATATTTTTAAAGATTTTATTTATTTATTTGACAGAGAGAGAGAGAGAGAGATCACAAGTAGGCAGAGAGGCTCGTAGAGAGAGAGAAGGAAGCAGAGAGCCCGACATGGGCATTGATCCCAGGACCCTGAGATCATGACCTGAGCCGAAGGTAGAGGCCTTAACCCACTGAGCCACCCAGGCACCCTGTAGCAATAGATTTCACACTAAATATATAAGGTATTTAATTTGTTGATTTAATATATTATTTCTCCTGGGGCCAAACACATTGTTAGGCATTAAATAAAAGTGATTAAGATGAACAGTTTTCGGGCTTCTGGGTGGTATAGTTGGTTAAGCATCTGACTCTTGGTTTCTGCTCAGGTCATGATCTTGTGACCATAGGATCAAGCCCCATGCAGGGCTCTATGCTGAGTGCACAGTTTGCTTCAGATTCTGTCCCTATCTCTCTCCCTCTCCTCCTCCCCCCAACTTCTCCCCCTTGTGTGCATGTGCACGTGAGTGCTCTCTCTCTCTAAAATAAATAAATAAAATCTCAAAAAAAAAAAAAAAGAGAAGAAGAAAAAGATGAACAATTTCCCTGGACTCATGTAGAATACAAATCTATACATGTAGGTTATGATTGCAAATAAAATCTCAATATTACTCTTATAAATATTTAAAATGTCCTATCTGTAGTGAAGTTAATTTCTTATATTACATCCCACAAGAATTATTATAAAACTAACATTATGAATTACTTTTGGAAACTGGGAAAATTGCTTAAAATTTGCACAGGTAATTTAGTATAATAATATGTTTTCATATGTATGAGATATGACTACAAGAAAATGGGAACTTGAAAAAAAAAAGGCAAGGATTTTCAAACATAAGGCAGTATATTATTCCAAATCCAAAATCTTGGAGGAATATACAAACATTCTAATTATCTTTCCTTGTTAATCTGGTTTCTCAAGAAAAAAAAATTAAGCATGGGAGAAAAATAAACTGGACCATGGCAGAAGAAAAATCAAATACATGGTGACAATACACAGCTTCACAAAACACCACTCAAATGTTAGATTTCATCAGACAACTGCAGCAAGACCACATGGAATCCCTGCATCTCTGAACAATTAGCTGGAAGTAGGATGGGCAAGAAATTTATCTTCTTGTCCCTCCTTGAATGCAGAATCTCACTTGTCAATTCTCCACCAGGTGTTAACTTCCCTGAATTTCTAGGTTCTTGATCTGGCACCTCTTGGCTACATTAGGAAAGCCAGAGCCTCCTCTGAGTACTTAAATAGCTGTGACCCATGCAGTGGTCTACTTAATCAATCTACAACAGGTATGGGTTCTCCCAAGTTTGTAGAACCGTTGTGGAATTGGTCTCATACATTTAAAGTAACTATGTTGTGAAGAAACAAAGCAAGCTGATAGTGAGCAAAGGCTGGAGAGAACAGTAGGAGTCTAGTGGCTCTAGATGGGTGTAAAAGTAAAGACCAGTACTCCAATATTTCTCTCTTTTTTTGCTTGCTTTTTTTGGAAGAGTGTGACTCAGGTATTTCTCTGTCTTTTTCTCCAGATTCAACAGCAACATACTTTTATGTATTTTTAACATTGAATTAGCCATCCTAGTAAAAATTAACATCTATAAACATTAAAAACAGTGATTTCAATTGAAAATGGAAAGCATAAAAAGACAAGTTAAAGAAAAACTAGTTAATTGTTTACATCATTATTAGTATTTAAAAGTAGATTGCCTTCTAATTTTAAAATACACATATACACATACACACATGGAGTCATAAACAGGGAGTTACATTTTTTAATCAATATAGTTTTTTAAATTTTTATTTTTTATTGTGTTATGTTAGTCATCATAACATATATCATTAGTTTTTGATGCAGTATTCCAAGATTCATTATTTATGTAAAACATCCAATGCTCCATGCAATATGTGCCCTCCTTAATATCCACCACCAGGCAAACCCATTCCTTCACCTCTTTCCCCTCCAAAAACCTCAGTTTGTCTCTCAGAAACCATGGCCCCTCATGGTTCATCTCCCCTTCTGATTTCCCCCAATTCACTTTTCTTTTCCTTCTCCTAATGTATTCCATGTTATTTCTTATGTTCCACAAGTAAGTGAAACCATGTGATAATTGACTTTCTTTGCTTGACTTATTTCACCCAGCATAATCTCCTTCAGTCCCATCCATGTTGATGGAAGAGTGGGTATTCATTCTTTCTGATGGCTGAGTAATATTCCATTGTATGTATGGACTACATCTTCTTTACCCATTCGTCTGTTGAAGGGCATCTTGGTTCTTTCTACAGTTTGGTTTTTGTGGACCTTGCTGCTATGAACATTGCAGTTCATATGGCCCTGCTTTCCCCTACATCTGTGTATTTGGGGTAAATACCCTGTAGTGTAATTGCTGCATCACAGGGTAGTTCTAGTTTTAATTTTTTGAGGAATCTCTACACTGTTTTCCAATGTGACTGCACCAACTTATATTGCCACCAACAGTGTAAGAGGGTTCCCCTTTCTCCACAAATTTTCCAACATTTGTTGTTTCTCGCCTTGTTGATTTTTGCCATTCTAACTGGTGTAAGGTGGAATCTCTATGTGGTTTTGATTTGGATTTCCCTGATGGCTAATGATAATAAAGACTTTTTCATGTGTCTGTTAGTCATCTGTATGTCTTCTTTGGAGAAGTGTCTGTTCATGTCTTCTGCCCATTTTTTTGACTTGATTATTTGCTTTTTGGGTGTTAGGTTTGAGAAGCTCTTTATAGATCTTGGATATCAGCCCTCTGTGGTGCCATTTGAAAATATCTTCTTCCATCTGTGGGTTGCCTCTTTATTTTGTTGACTGTTTCTTTTGCTGCACAGAAGCTTTTGATCTTGATGAAGCCTCAAAAGTTCATTTTTGCTTCTGTTTCCTTTGTCTTTGGAGATATGCCTTGAAAGAAGTTGCTGTGGCCGATGTTGAAGAGGTTACTGACTATATTCTCTTTTAAGATTTTGATGGATTCTTATCTCACATTGAGGTATTTCATCCATTTAGAGTTTATCTGTGTGTATGGGGTAAGAGGATGGTTGAGTTTCATTCTTCTGTATATAGCTGTCCAATTTAGGAGTTACAGTTTGATGGCATCTACCAAGTCACCCTTTTTTCTTAGCAAGAAGTCATATCAAAGTAGAGTTTTAAAAAGTCTGCTTGTCTAAAACTTATTTAACTTTACACAATTTTATAAATAAGAGACTTGGGCTATGGTAGAGTTACTTGTGATCTTATGCTAGTATTTTTCTTTAAAAAACATTTGAATGTTTCTCTGAAACAAATAATAATGTCATTCCCAGATTGTAACATTTTTCAGGTTTTATGGTAATTAAAGTTTTATATGAAGTTTAACAGGAACACCATTTTTTTTCTCCTCAGATACTGTAAAGTTGATTAATATCTCTGTTTATCTAGTGTCACCTTTTATGTTTGCTGTTGTTAACTGCCCAGCAACTTTTCTTTTTAGACACTCTAACTTGATGTATAGTAATAATTAGTAATGTCTTTTATTTGTACTCTTGTAAGATAAAAAAAGGGATGGAATAACAAAATGAATAAAAAGTAATTCTTTTTTTTAAGATTTTGTTTATTTATTTGACAGAGAGAGAGATCACAAGAAGGCAGAGAGGTAGGCAGAGAGAGAAGAGGAAGCAGGCTCCCCGCTGAGCAGAGAGCCCTATGCGGGCCTCAATTCCAGGACCCTGAGATCATGACCTGAGCCAAAGGCAGAGGCTTTAACCCACTGAGCCACCCAGGCACCCTAAAAAGTAATTCTTAACACAGTTTTATGAAAAACAGAAAAAATAATCCAATGCTGTTCACTTTAAAATTCATGAATAAAGGAACTTTAATGGAATTAAGTACATTGTGGTAACTGATCACAACTTAAATGGCATATTTAGAAATAATATCATAGTTTTAGTCAATAAATTTTGGTATTTTAACCTATAAATCTTAACTTTTTATTTGAATTGCAGTTATTCTGAAAAAAAAAGGCAGTGCTCTTTTAATACCTGTTCACTTGGTTCATTATTACCTATTCAGTCATGGCTGCTGAGTGTTGTACAGAATAGCACTTTCACCTCTAGAGAAATTACATAGTGAATATGTTCTGGATGTAGACATGTGTTGGACTGTAATTCTTCCTTTACGGGTGCATAACTTATTACCACACTTACTGGGAGTGCTTCCAGGAGAGAAGCCTTGAATTATCTCCTCAGCTAAAACTGCTCTGTAGACACAACCCATTTTCTGAACTCCCATGGTGTTTGCTGAGGTGTTCAGTGAGATTGTATCTTACTTCAACTTCTCCACTACTAATTTTTTGCTTTCTTTTTTTCTTTTCACAGGATTCTATTCCAAAAATAATCCCTAATAATCCTTCTGTTTTCATCTTAAAATCTGATTCTCTGGGATTCCAACCAGTGACAGAATATCTGATGAGAAGTAAGGAGTTTCCCAATATTTAGACCCATAGATTATACTGTGGATTCAATCTGGCAGTAAAATTATATGACTTATCTTATGGAGAAGTATATTTTACTTTCATTCTCTTTACTTCTGGGCAGGACCTTATGACCTTGCTTGACCAATGGAATGTGAAAGAAAGAACATTCCAGGACTTCTCAGGCTGTGACTTTCACTTTAGTCTTTTAGGACATTCTCTGAGAGCCTTAATCCATGGTACTATGACTGATTATCCCAAGATTTTTATGCCTGAAAGTAACATGTAGGTACTTGGTCAGTAGTTCTAATTGAGCACAGGAATCCATGTTTCCCTGCCTAGATGCCAGACCTAGAGGCTGGGTTATTTAGGATTTAGATGCTGTGATACCAGACTTTGAGTGAATTCTGTAATAGGTTGAAATATTCTGTGCCTTGTAAGAGGTGAAGTTTGCATGTGAGCAAAGTGTACATGCCTTATGCTCATTATATCACACTAATTAGCATTAATGGTAACCTAAAATTTTGATCCCTTTCTTGCTGAGGCTCATTCTTCTCTCCTTGAAACTCATTAGTCATAAGTGATTTGCTTTTACCAATAAAATACTACAGATATGATATTTTGGAATTTCAGAGCTTAACTAATAAGAAGCTATTCACATTCCAAATGGATTTCTTGACAATTGCATCCTCTTAAAAAGGTAGATGCCTAACTACCCGGAGACTGCCATGTAAGAATGGGCATGTTTAGGTACATGCCTAAACTATCAGTGAATAGTTCTACCTTGGCTAAGACTTATAGTCACTCCAAAGAAGTTATCTATTTAACTACAGATAGATATATGCATGCCAGGTCAGACCATCAACCAGCTAACCTTCACTGTGTTGTTTTCACTAAAGCATCATGAAACAAAAGATTAATCCAGCAGAGCTCTGCCCATATCCCTGACTCATAACTCCAAATTGTGACAAATAATAAAATAGTTTTTATTTATAAAGTATGCTGTATTTTGGGGTAGTTGATCATCCAGACATAGTGAATCAGAAAAGCTTAGAACAGTAACAACCTTATTCATCTTTTAAAATTTCTAACTGCCCCTATGGAATATGTAACAGTCTATGAATTTATGTGTACACTCAAACTAAAAATCAAAATATGTATCTTTTGCCCAATTTTAACACTACAGTAAAATTTACTCTGATGAATTTAAAATATAAAATTTGACAAAATAAAGCAGCAAATAGGGAAGACTGAAAAATTAAGTTGTGATGATTTAATAGAAAACCTATGTATAAATTTCATACTGAAATAATTTAAAGGCAATAAGGATTGGTTTAATTAGGGAACAATATCTACTTCATCTTACACAGAATGTCTAATTTTTATGTTATCATATAATATTGAAACATTTTTGGAATTAGCAAGAGAACGCATATCAATTCAGGTCAAAGAACCCACCTATATGGAAATAAGTAGCAATTAACGATTATTTAAGTCAAGGGCAACTGGTGAGTATGGACTTGGAAATATTAATTAGATGATACTCTTCGGTGTAAATTAATATAGAAAGAAAACAAATGTACAGAAATAATTTAAAAATTATTACAATAACCTGGGCAATTGATCCCATTTATCACAACCAATTAACATGGAAAATCATAAACCTTTGACATAAATTGAGTATAGCTTCAGTAGATCTTAGGGACTGAATAAAATTGATGAGAGTTTGGCTTTGAACCTGAGTTATTCAATGAAAGCTGATGCCATCATCAGATTTTAAGAGAGAAGGGATAAGGGAACATTGTCAGAAACAAGAAATACTTTTTTTTTTCTCTAAAATACAATATAAATTATTTTTTTCTTAATGTGTTTCCTAGTCCAGATTTATCTCTATGTAATAATAACTTGCAAAATACATTGTTTATTTAAGTGGTTTAAGGCTAGTAATACATTTTGAAATTTATAAAAGTTCTTTTATAAAAATACTTCCTTAGTTTTACTTTGGGTTTCAAAAACCCTTTAAAATATTTTTAAATTTATTTTTCATGAATGTATGCAACTTCTACTGACTAAAGGTTTACTTACATTTAGTTTTCAGACTCGTTGCTTCCCAGGAGTAATAGGAAAGCCATGTGCAAAAGGTTGTTCATTAAATACTGTAAGGAAGCTGCTTCTCCTTACTGATGAGATATTTAACAAAAATCACTGACAAAGTATATATCTTCTTTCATTCTTTTGTATTTTTGTGGTGTCCTGTTGATTCAAAATTCACAATATTTACTGCACATCTGTTTTACATTTACAAATACACAGAATGCTGTTTCATTCAAAGTTCTATTCCTTACATTCTTTATGTCTTATGCAATTATAGCGTTTAAGAGAAAGATAGAAACCTAGTTGAATGAGCAAGAAGAAAACAAGTGCATCCACAGCTGTATAATATTTAACTTTAAAATACATACAAATAGAGTCCTCAAGTTCCTGCAGGATGCTTAAACACCTGGTAGATGAGATAGAAATGCAAAGCAGCTTAAATATTTTAATTTGCTTTGCTCAGAACATGAGAATATGTAACTACATAGTCATAAACTGAATATATGGACTGCAAAGGATATTTCCTCCTAAGATGTTCAACAAGTGGTCCCAAAGCAGTTTTAAATACCCATCAACTTAAATCTATTTTATTTTTTTCCTATTATAATCAAAATCTCAAGGACGATATGCTTGATAGAGGCTTTGCAGGGAAATATATATATTAAATTACTTGAGGAACTGGTTTTCGGGAGTTTTAGGGATTTCTTACAGTGTCAGTGTCAGTTTGCTTTGGAGGGGGGAAGATAGTGGTACATACGCCTTTAGCTTCTCTTTTCTTTTTCTACATCAAATATTCAAAAAGCGTATATTGTGTAGGATATTATTTTATAATCCCAAAGTTCACTCTCTGCTGCACTCATGTTGTTAACTTGTCTTTAATGTATTCTATTCATTTACTATACATTCCTGCAAAATAATTCCTTCCATGAAAACCAAAAGAAGCAAAAAAAAAAAAAAATTCATTAAATGCCATATTGCTATCATGTCTCACTGAAGAACCTAGAGTCTAATTAAGTTTGTTTGGATTCAACCCAGTAGTACCCATTAGCATCAATACCCCAGTTGTTAGAAATATGACTGCAGTTTCTTTTTTGCTGTTGTTGTTTAAGATTTTATTTATTTATTTGACAGAGAGAGAACACAAGTAGGCAGAGAGGCAGGCAGAGAGAGCACAGAGAGAGTGGAAGAAACAGGCTCCACACTGAACAGAGAGCCCAACGCTGATAGATCCCAGGATCCTGAGATCATGACCTGAGCTGAAGGCAAAGGCTTTAACCCACTGAACCACCCAGACACCCTGCAGTTTCTTTTTGAAATACATGCCCCATATCTCCCAGGAGTATATAGACTTTTGTCTTTTTTATTTTCTGTTGTATACAAGCAAAACAAAATGTATTAGTCTCCGACAACATGGTAAATATATTTTTATTTCACAGATGTTATTAACATATAATTATGCAAAATTAAACACAATGTTTTCACATTCTGTTATTACATAACTTATGTGATCACAAATGCATACAAAATAAATATCTCAGAAAATAAAACAAACATTTTAGCACATTTTTCTGAAAATCTAGTAGACTATCATGCACAGGTCTCTTTGGAAATGATTTGCTAATCGATCACAGCCCTTCCTCAGAAAAGTCATAACCTATGAGATCATGAAATATTTGTGACTTACACCTGACAATTAGGTATTTGGGAGAGTGAAAAATCCTGTTCTTTTGACTGTAGGTTGTATTGAAATGATTTTCTTGCCATTGGAGATTAAGATCCCTGGAAAATTATCCATAAAAATGGTTTTGTTTTATTTTGGACCACTTAGTGGTCCAAATCATAATACATACTATTTTACATAAAAATGTATTGGAAAATTTTCCTATCATAATTTTACACATCTATTTAAAATTTGGTATAGTTTATCTTTGGCAAAGCAGGAAAAAATATCCAATGGGGAAAAGACAGTCTCTTCAATGAATGGTGCTGGGAAAATTGGGCAACTATTATACAGAAGAATGAAACTCAACCATTCTCTTACATCATACACAAAGATAAACCCCAAATGGATGAAAGACTTCAATGTGAGACAGGGATGTTTATTTATTAGACAGAGTGAGTGAGAGAGAGCACAAGAAAGGGAGGGGCAAAGGGAGAGGGAAGAGCAGGCTCCCCACTGAGTAGGGAGCCTCAGGAACTTGGGGTTATGACCTGAGCTGAAGGCAGATGCTTAACTGACTGAGCCACCTAGGGACCCTGGTGTAAGGCTTTTGAACCATCTTAAGCAAGAAAGGAATCGCTTAAACTCACCAGCCTTAGATGTAAATGTATTTGCTTCAGTTACTACTTTACTGTTATGTGGTCTATTAACAAGGGATCATCAGAACATGCTCTCTTATAAATAAATGGTTGGGGCAGATTACAGTACTTGCCCATGCTCCAATCAACAAGAGGAAAAGCCACAGTTAACAGTTGAGTCCCTAACTGGTGTTTATGGTTTGATATTACTGATAGTGTCTATCTTCCATACTAACACTGTTAAAATGCTTTTCTTAAGAAGTGATGAGATCTATTTTAGTTTAATTCTCTGAATGAAATTACAATATTATGTAAGAATGTGAAGGTAATATTAGGTTGTTTTCAGAAAAGAGGCTGAGAAAATTTTATTCTCAAAGAGCTCTCTTATTTAGCAGTGTCTTTGGCCCATTAAAATGATTAAAACAATCTCCAGGAGCGCAAAATAATCTATTTACTTAGAAATCTGCATTTGTGTATTTGTATTTCAATTTGAGAAAAATCTGAGAATAAATCCACTTATAACACAGGCCATTTGACTGATAAAGCAGATATGCATTTTGCTTTAAATTGGGACAAATCTCTGAAATCACTGGCCTCTGATTTGGAGAGTTCTGAGAGAGGATTTTTAGGGATCCAATACTTGCAGAAAACAACCTGAACAATAGTAAGTGCCAAACATTCTGTGATTATGTTGAGTAACTACTTAAAATAACCAAAAAATATTCAATATTATAAATTTTATTCTAGTGAATATTTGAATTTTATGCATTTATTTTGTTAGGTGAAACAAGCATGTCCACTAATTTTGAAGCAACTGAAAATAGTATATATTTCTGACAAAATTATTACTCAATATACTAAAAATTAAATACAACTAGAACAGTGACAGTAAAAATTCAGTTCCTTTATTTACCATCTACAATGAAAAGAAAAAAAATTCCAAAGTATCAAAATATTATAAATAATGTCAGTTATTTAAAAGCTCATCTCTGCATCAGTATGAGTTTTCTTTATAAATAAACAGAATGTCCACACCTCTGTTAGCTCACTTAAATGCAATACTGAAAACTTCCTGTTAGCCAAACAGAATTGAAATTGAGTTTTATTTAAACTCAAAAGTAACTAAATGTATAGAACATCAGCAATTTAAGTATATTTTTATATATCTTTTGAAAGTACATTTCTGTCTTTCATTTTGTTCCAATAAAATTCTGATTTTTATATAACTAAACTAATACTGCCTTCCACAAAATAAACTCTTGAGAATCAAGCTGTATTTAATTTTCAAAGTTCAATGTACTTATTGTAAATTAAGCAATGGCTCCGCCCTCTTATTAAAGACTCTTAACAACCAACAGGGATGAAAATTGCAAACACTTAAAATTACTGTCAGTCCCCTTGGCTGGTACACACATTCAGAAATCTGGCCAATGGCATTCTGAGGACCTTGAGAATGTACATTTCTACTTTGTGTAATGCTAGGCTAGGAGTAAATAGATAATTTGATCAGAGTTATGGCATAAGATACTTACATTACTTTAAGATAGAAAATTTTTCTGTATTATGTATACAGAAAAAAATGTGCATACTTCAATTTCCAGAAAATTAACGAAGAGGAAGAAGAAGAAGAAGAAGAAGAAGAAGAAGAAGAAGAAGAAGAAGAAGAAGAAGAAATTGAGTGCTGAATTGTAATTACTGATTATTCTGCAATTAAATTATTAAAGACTTAATTGAAAATACACTACATAAAATTTTTATCAGTTCTTTGAATTTTAAATGGAGAATATATACATGAAGCTAAATAAAAGTTGCTCTTTGATGGGTAAAAATGGTTTTCATCTGCTGTCAAATGGGTTTCATGCAAATATAAATTAGAAAGAACTCTAGTCGTGATGCAATATTCATACAATAAGATTAAAGATTGTCAGATTGTCATTCTTTAAATTCAGTATCTCAGATATTAGTACCCAGAAAGCTAAAAAGAATTATAACCTCACAAGCATTTCAACCTCAATACTTGCAACAAGTATATAAAGTGTTTGGAGTTTTATAGCAAAAAGAAAGTAATAAAATGGAAATCAAAGTGGATTTTTATGCATACTGTTAAGAAGTTTCTGTTATTTAGATTCTAGAACACAGAGAGTTTTTAATGTGTTTTTGCTTTTTTAAAATTTCTAGCTGTTTTGTAAAACTAAAATGTACGTTATTTTAATTTTGACATTAATTTGTGTCTTATCTATTAAAAGCAGAATATTAAGTTGGAAAATGATATTTTTATCTCCATCCATTAAATTGTCATTAAAATGTCTCTTCAATTAACTTGGAGTTCTGCAATGTACTTTGGTTTTCTAAGGTGGAACTTGGTTAGGAGTTCTATGCTCGTGACTGAATATTTTATCTACAAAAAACTTTGAAACCTTTGAGACAATGAGAACATTCTAATAATACATACAGTTTGCAACATGATTTCAGAGAAAATACTAGTTAATTTTGAGGGATCTAAGAGATTAAATATAAAACGTCGGTAGACATCCCTGTTAAAAAGTACCTTGGAAATCCACAATGCCCTAA
>PITA01011389.1:48226-67111 GCA_004023965.1 Spilogale gracilis | reverse complement strand
GATCAGGAACAAGGCAGGGATGCCCACTCTCACCACTACTGTTCAACATAGTGTTAGAAGTCCTAGCAACAGCAATCAGACAACAGAAAGAAATAAAAGGTATTCGGATTGGCAAAGAGGAAGTCAAACTCTCTCTCTTTGCAGATGACATGATACTATATGTGGAAAACCCAAAAGACTCTACCCCCAAACTACTAGAACTCATACAGCATTAGAGTAAAACACATTAAGACTACCGTGAGATCACTACATGCCTGTCAGAATATCTAAAATAGAACTTAGTGACAAAGGGCTGGTATCCAAGATCTATAAAGAACTACTCAAACTCAACATCCAAAAAGAAGATGAACACATCAAAAAATGGGCAAGAGACATGGAGAGGCACTTCTCCATAGAAGATATACAAACGGCTAACAGACACATGAAAAAATGTTCAGTGCCACTAGCTATCAGGGAAATTCAAATCAAAACCACTCTGAGATACCACCTTACACCAGTCAGAATGGCCAAAATTAACAAGACAGGAAACAATAAGTGTTGGAGAGGCTGCGGAGAAAGGGGAACCCTCTTACACTGTTGGTGGGAATGTAAACTGGTGCAACCGCTTTGGAAAACAGTGTGGAGATTCCTTAAAAAATTAAAGATAGAGCTACTCTATGACCCTGCAATTGCACTACTGGGCATTTACACCAAAGATACAGATGTAGTGAAAAGAAGGGCCATATGCACCCCAATGTTCATCGCAGCAATGGCCACAATCGCCAAACTGTGGAAAGAGCCAAGGTGCCCACCAACAGATGAATGAATAAAGAGTTTATTTTTTTTGTTCTTGTTTTTTTCTCCTTTCACTCCTCGATTTGAACTGGGGGTAGGCTAACATGTACAATCTGGCAGCAAGTGCTAGCAGAAAAACACTGGGATAAAATTACTTATTTAGAAGACCAGGAATAGGGATGTCCAATTTCCAGAGGATGGAAATAACTTTTTTTCTGTTTTCCTTTCCCCCTTCTGGTTCTGAGTCAGGGCTGGCTTTAGAGTTGGCACTGTGCTGCCATCGCCATGATAAAGGCACTTTTTTTTTTTAAGATTTTATTTATTTCACAGAGAGAAACACAGCCAGAGAGGGAACACAAGCAGGGGGAGTGAGAGAGGGAGAAGCAGGCTTCTTGCTGAGCAGGGAGCCCGATGTGGGACCAGATCCCCGGTCTCTGGGATCATGACCTGAGCTGAAGGCAGTCGCTTAACCAACTGAGCCACTCAGGCGCCCCGCTAAAGGCACTTTTAAAACCAAGAGAAGACTGAGTTCTGGGCTAAAGGAACTGAGAAAAAAAACTGTCCAAAGAGTGTGAGGGAATCTCTTTGTTTTTCTATGTTGTTTTCCTCTCTTCTTTATTCTGAAATCACCAGTTATGTAGAACTGTACAAAGCACAGGTTAGTGCCCCGTCTTTCTAGTCAAGGGAACTAGAGAACATGAGTCACTGTGAACCAGTGTGTGGGAGAAGTACCAGAGAAGGAAGACCAGAGGTGAGAATCCCTAAATTCTCTGTATAAACCAACATTAAATCCAGGCTCACCTGCAAGTTTGGCACACATAGACCAGACATAAAGAAACAGCAAAGACTTCAAAAAATAAACTGCCATATAAAAATGCTGACCAGGTCCCATGCTAACTTCCAGGTCTTCACCAAGTAGACTCAAACAGCATAGTAAAATTTTTAAAAATGAGCTGGGGCACCTGGGTGGCTCAGTGGGTTAAAGCCTCTGCCTTCAGCTCAGGTCATGATCTCAGGGTCCTGGGATCGAAGCCTACATTGGGCTCTCTGCTCAGCAGGGAGCCTGCTTCCTCCTCTCTCTCTGCCTGCCTCTCTGCCTACTTGTGATCTCTCTCTCTGTGTCAAATAAATAAATGAAATCTTTAAAAAAATGAGTTGATATTGGGAATAATATCCACAGAAAGCAAAATAGACTTTGTGGTTCAAAACGGACCAGGTTGATTATCTGCTTTAAAACACGCACATTCGGGGTGCCTGGGTGACTCATTCGGTTGTGTCTGCCTTTGGCTCAGTCATGATCCCAGGGTCCTGGGACTGAGCCCCACATCAGGCTCCCCACTCAGTGGAAAGCCTACTTTTCCTTCTCTCTCTGCCTGCCATTCCCCTTGCTGTGCTCTCTCTCTCTTTCTCTGTCAAATAAATAAATAAACTCTTTAAAACACACACACACATACACACACACACATTCTCCAGAGGATTTTAATAGAACTCAGTGTCTACAACATAATATTCAAATGTTCATTTCAGAATCCAATATTTGGATTCTATATAAAGAATCAAAACAAATGACCAATATGTAAACAAAACCAAAACAACCCACAAAAACCCAGGAAACAAAAATCAACAGAATCAAGAAAAGGCAACATTAAGATGACCTACATGTTAGAATTATCAGAAAAAGACTTAAAGCAGCTATAATAACCATGTTCCATGAAGTGATTGTAAACATTCTTATAATGAATAAAAAATAGAAATTTTCAGTAGAGTAGAAGTTATAAAAAAGAAACAAACAGAAATTTTAGAACTAAAAAATAGTATCTGATGACCTGAACAAAACTTTCAATCAACTTGACATAATTGATATTTATAGAAAATCTCAGGCAACAACTGCTATATACACTTTATTTTTGTATGATAAATGCCATGAGAATAAACAAAACAGGGAGAGAAAATACAGAGTGGTAATGGCAGGAGGAGATGGTGGGGTGGGATAATTACATAGGATGGTGGTCAGGGAAGCCTTCTTTAATAAGATTACATTTGTGTGTTATACACAACTAATGAATCATTGAGCACTACATCAAAAACTAGTGATCTACTATATGTTGGCTAAGTGAACAACATAATAATAAGAAACCTGGAAGAGGTGAGGAGGTGAGCCACACAGATAGCTGGAGAAGAAATATTTAAGGAAAGAATAAATACAAAAGCTGATATGAGTATACCTCCAGAAATTACAAAGAAGTTGGTATGCCAGGAGTGGATTAATCTAGGAGAAAGGTGATAGGAAAGGAAATTAAAGAAGTGAGGTAGAGATAAGAGGAGGGCTGGGGCAGCAGAAAAACAGACCATCTATGGTTGATCACATGAAGGTCATCCTTGGAACTTTGGCTTTTATGCTGGTTAGATAGTGGCAGATTTGTGGTGCATGGGCAGAAGAGCGACATAACTTGGGCTGTTGACAGTAGACCAAAGAGAAGGACAGAAGTAGAGGAACAAGTTAGGAGGCTGGTGCAATAATTTAGAAGCCAGTTGGTAACAGTTTGAACCAAAGTGATAGTGGTGGAAATGGTGAGAGGGTGACAAATTTATTTTTAATTAGATCCAGCAAGGATTTCTTGATAGATTGGATATGGGTCTAAGAGAAAGGGAGGCATCAAGGATGAGTCCAATGATTTTATTTAGCTCAAGCAACTGGAAGAATAATTTTCCATTAACTAATTATCCCACAGGTGGGGATAACTGTGGGAGGCAAAGATTATGGGAGAAAAGTCTGAGTCTTGACAAAGCCATATGGGCTTTGGGGCACCATTGATGTGGGGACAACATGGATTGTCAATTTGTGAATACAGTAGGCTGCACCTCTTAAAAGCATTCCATTATAGAACCTGTGCTTTATCATATGGAGCTAGTGTTTCATGGCACATACCTTGGAAATAAACGTAATTGAACTGAATTAAATTAAACCAGAAGATGGTATAAAGAGAACACCTCTAAGCAATATGCCATCACCAGTCAGTTTAATAATTACCAACATCCAAATATGCTATGGTTTTCAGAAAGACCCTGCATGGAGGGGAAGAATTAGAAAGTTATTTTGCACTTTGATAAATTATAAAATGGTAAATATTATAATGTAATGTGACAACTTTTAACACAAATATAAGAACTTCTACATTCAAAAGAATAATACCTCTTTTGAAGTAGTCCCTGCAAACGGCTAAATACTTTTTCTAATGATATTACAGTTGGTCAAAATATATTTGAAATCACATTTGGACTATATCCTTCATAGACATAGTGCTTTGAGAATCCTTAGAGATGGCAAAATGTCTTTTGAGGTTGAATTTTAATTTCTAAACTTGCCAAAAGTCATTCAGAGTCAGTCCAGGTATAAATGGATGAATAAATTGAAAAATATTTTACTGTTAAATGTGAGTTTGGTCTGTAAGATTGAATTTCCCAATGGCTTTGAGAGACATTTGGAAGAAGGAATTCAAAAATATTTTTGAACAAAGGTAATATCCCTGGAATAATTACATTTCTTCCATGGCATCTGCCTTCATTTAGATATATAAGCTTTGCTGCTGAAATCTCTACATTATAGTCACATGCTCAAAGTCAAACGAATGAGTCTAATTAACTTAAAAATGAGGAAAAATGGTAAAGAGGTGAAATTGGATTCCCACATGCTGATTCTCATCACCCATTCCCTTTCTATTCTTGGTCTGCAGTTTGGTACACAGAAATGCCATAAGACATTAAAACCATCTTGATGGTTGTAAGTTGGGTAGGAGTTAGTTCTGTCCTTTTAGTCTAGATGAGAGAATGAAAGGGATAAGGATTTTTCTGGATGAGGGTAGAAAAAATGAGTTTGTCTCTAAGATCTATTTTAGACTAAGAAATTAATATACCAAATGGGCCTGGAATATTGCCCAGTGTTTACTGTTTTCCAATTGGGTGCAAACATGTCTGTGAATTTTTGGTGGCACGCCAGCTGCTCTGTACTCATTTTGGTTGATTAAAATGCTCTCAGTAGAATTCTGTGCTGAATTGATCACTCTGTTTTTGCCTGCTGGGAAATGGGAACTGCCATGCCTTCTTAAGATGAATGAAAAAATTATTCCATTTCAGCAAAGCTCTCTCAAATCCAAGGTTTCCAGATTTTTCAAAGTTGAAGGGCCTTTCTGGATTGTATCTCTTGCCACGAACCACAGCCCATTCTTCATAGGGAATGTTTTGGCCAAACCAGGAAGTAACAAAGTAGATTTCAATTAAATACTACTGTCTCAACCTAGGGATCTACCTGACCATCTAGAGATGCTTCACATGCACAAGAGAAAAATTATGACTGTACATATATCTCCTTCAAGAAGAGGGCAGTGATTTGTGATCACTGCAATAGACACTTATTCTGGATATGGATATGAGTTCGCCTTCCTTGATCACCATGCTTCTGCAAACAGAAGATTTTTTGTGGACTTAAAAAAATCTTTCTTCACCATTATGGTATCCTACATAACATTTCTTTTCACCAAGGAACTTATTTTACAGCAAAGGAAGTAAGGGCATATAAAAGGCTTATTGTTTTCTCCCTTGCCCCACCCCCCCCAGCAAGGAAACCTTTACACGTGATTGGTGAGCACCAGTAAAATTAATAAGGAATCATACTTATATAGCCCAAAGAACTCACAAGTCTTCATTATAACCTAAGGGGTTCTTTAAGTATAGCAGTGAAAATGGAATAAAGATTGATATCCCTGCTTGCTTTTAGTGAGACTCAAGTACAGAAAAATGAAATAACCCTGACCAAGATAATTCATCTGACATTGTTGAACTTGAATCGCTTCACTTCCTCTCACTTCTAATACACTCATCTCCCACACTTGTCATTTCCTTTCCTTCCTAGTCTCCCTCCCCCACTCCTTCCCTTCCTCTCCCTCTTCCCTCCTGCACCTTCTGATTTCTCCTTCATCTGCCCTTAATTAGAGAAATGCCTCAATGTTCTGTCTCCAGCTTTTCCCAAACTGATTGATTGCTTTCACTGTCATGGTTTCAAACTCCTCTTGTTATAAAGCCTTCCAAATTTCCAGACTTACTATTTAAAGATTTTTTTTTCATTTGAGAGAGAGAGAGAGAGCAAGCCAGAGCATGAGCAGGGGTGAGGGTCAGATGGAGAGGGAGAAGCAGGCTACCTGCTGATCAGGTTGCCTGATGTGGGGCTCGATCCCAGTAGTCTGGAATCATGACCTGAGCTGAAAGTAGATGCTTAATGAAATGAACCACCCAGGCGCCCCTCCAAATTTCTTATCAAAGCTCACTTCTCCCTCCTAAGGTCAAATACTTTTAGATAGTTCTCCTTATATATCACAGACACCCCAAAAACTCACTGTGTCAAATATATTTATATTGTGTCCCATAAAACCTATTTCTTTTCATGGTTCACTCACTCAGCCTCATCATTTGTATTGAGTGCTTCAGTGCCCCACCATGCCCCTCAACTTTACTCTTAGGTGCTTAAACCAACATCAGACTCCCAGTAACTGCAGCTCTCTGCTTACACAGAAACCTGGTAAGTATTCCCCTCATGGGCTACCAGGCTAGAAATGACAGAGAGTGAAGAGGCTGAACCAGTGACTGAGTTGTATATTTTATCCTGTTTCCTGGATTTCTTATTCTCTTCCCCACTGTGGGACTATGCTCTAGTCTCTTACCATGGAAGTTGTTTTCACAATGCATTCTTTCTTAGACACTTTCTCTTTTTTGTTTCACCTCCCCAGTGCCACACCAGTGTTCCTTTCACCTCCAAATAAAATATTTGCATTTTAAAATTGAGATAAAATTGACATATATCTTTATTAGTTATATATGGCTTTCCCAGAATGCTAGACATAGAATAGCTTCAGATGTACAGCATAATGATTCAATATATGTATATATCAGACAGTGATCACCACAGTAGGTCTAGCTAACATCCATCACCACACATAGTTACACACTTTTTTGATACTGAGAGCTTTTAAGATCTCTCTTAGCAACTTTCAAATATACAACATGTATTATTAACCATGCAGTATAATTGTTTGCTCTTGAACCCATATCTCTGTGTCTGCTTCTGGGGAAATTCAAAGCAGGACTGTAGATGCCAAGATCCTAAGAAGCAGATTTTCAAGGTGACTTAGTACTTCGCCACTCACTGGACAATAAGGAACTGACTGCCAGATATAAGCATGAGCTGGTGACTAGCCTTGGCATGCTAAAACATAAGAGTTACCAGGGTTGTCACTGGTCATGAACTAGGAAAAGATACAGAGGGGATGCCCAGCTTTGTTCATTCTCTCTAGCATTTGAAAGATTTGGAGCAATATTATTCATAAGAACTGTGGAATTACATTGGTTGTTAAGTGCTATTGATTTGCTTAAAGAAAAAAAAAACAATAGGCTAAGTTGTTCAACCACCAATTCAGGACAAGGTATGAAAGCCAGAAATGCAGAGTTTAAAAAACCTCTTTATATGTAGTTATTAATGTGGTGATTATCTTTTCCTCAATCTGTGAGGGTAGGAAGGAATGGAGAGCATTAAGTGTCCAGAGTATACCCTCATGGCCATATTAACTCTTCTGCTCTCTATTGTAACATAGGTCCAAAAGTTCTTGGATCATTTGGACATTCCACATAGTATCACATTGGTCTATCATATTGTTGATATATTAAACCTGAGAAGCAGGATATGGCAAGTCTTCTGATTACCCCGAAAAGCACATGTCTTTTAAGAGATAAATCCTACAAAGGTTTAGGTGGCTACAAAGGTTCTAAGGGCCCAACAAACTGAAGCATCCCCAGGCATCCCCTCCAATGTAAAGTACACAAATCACTATCTTATATAGGTCTAGGTAGGCCTCTTTGATTTAGAATTTGGGACATACCTTTCTTGGGAATTCTGTTCCAACCCATTTTTCTGCCTTGTATGCCTACCAATTTTTCTTAAGTCCCAAAGAAAGAGAGACTCTACAATAAGTTGAAATGGCTTCTAGAGTACATTTCTTGCTGCTACCAGTATCCTTGGTACATTCAGGTACAATGTGGAGTCTTTGTGAAGCTGTCGTAGGATACTTGTAGCACAGACTCTTAGGGTTCTAGAAATAGTGTCTGGCCATCTGCATCAGACAGTTATCTATGATTCCAGAGTAAGCTCCCAGAATGTTCCTGAGCCGCTGTAGAGACTAAGTAACTATATGCTCTTAATCAAGTAACAATACGATCAAAAGTGCTTAGCATGAACTGGGCTTTGTCAGGGTCACTGAGACATAAGGTCATGTGGACACAGTAGAAATCAGTCATATAATGAAGGTAAACATTCAAGATTGTTCCAAGTAATTAATAGACTTCCCCCCAAACCACCTACTTTTGTTACATCAATGACTTCTCCTTACTCCCCTACCAAACTGAGGAACTATCTAATCAATCACTTATGACAAAACAAGTGATGGGTCACCTAGCTGATGTGAAGCATTATTTCACACCTGGACTCTAAGTCCGGAATCAGCATTCTCAAATGTTACCACATGGCCTTTCTTGTTCACTCTCCAGCATTACTTGAAAAACACCAATGTATAATTGGCATAATTTGTAAATGACTTGTGGATACCCTATGAAATGGGTTGAGAAGCATTGAGAATATCTAGATGGTATATTTTTTAAAATAAAAAAATTTATTTTTTAAAAACCAACAGTAACTTCTGAATTCGGACCTTAACCAGTGTACTCATTGCACTGAACAAGAGTCGTTGAATAGAGTATAGTCATAAAGCAATTTTATTCCTTTGCTCAAACCCACATGGTAGACTAATTCCTTCTCTCTGTTGAACACAGCTTCTAGTAGACCCAGAACCTTTTCCACTTGCACATAGATAGTTTTCTGGCTACTCTTGGTCACACACATATGTACATGCATACACAGCAGTTTAATTTCAGGAATTTGAAAATCCACTCTTGTCTAATAATTAAAACTCTAAACTCAACTTGAAGGAAAAGCTCCTTTTCTCCCATGGTTTGGGACCGCAATTGGGAAGGAAGCTGAGATGGCTTTTCTATATCCATGCCTTGAATTTATCCTTCCCCAGGTCCTTTGCTGGAGTTTTTTCAGGAAGGATGGGGGCAGGGAAGGACTTCTTTCCTGGGACTGTTCGTGATTGGAGGTGGCACCCTCTGGGTTTGGTGAGTGTCAAAGCTGACTTTCCATGGGCTTGGTAGATCTTCATAACTGAGTCTCTTGCAATGCATTTTTGTGTTCTTTGGAGACACCTCACACCTGAAGTTCCATAAATGTGAGGGAACTGATTTCTCTCCAAATTGGCCAGCCCCACCCCTCAACCCTCAGACTTCTGTGTCTGCTGGTTTCCTCCTGCTTCCTTCCACTGAGGCACACTTGCCTCCAGCAGGGAGCTCTCTTGCTTATGGTTCTCTTAAGGTAGCCTGCAAGTGAACAATAATTTGGTTTCCAGAAGACATTGTTGGATCCTTTGTTCTGACAGACTCTGGGAGTGCAGACCCCTTCCAATTTGGCCACTTGTTCTCACCCTTCAGGTGAGCAGTTTTCAATTGCTGCCTCTGGCCTTGGAAGTTTCTCAGGTGTAGATTTCTACCAATCTCCTAGGCTCAGGTTCCCCGTTGTTCTTATTAAAGCCTCTGTCATCCTTTCCTCTAGAAGAAGAGTGTTCACAACACACCGGCATGTCATTCCAAGGGAACCCTGTCCCAGACCTCTTTATCCTTCACCTTTTGATACTTTTGAAGTGTGTGTTAGAATAAGAATTTCCCAACACTTCCTTTGCAAAGGTGGGCTGCCAGTTCCCTTTGGCAAATGTGGGCCAATTTCTACCTACTCTTTTGTTTCTCCACCTTTTGAGACCTCACACCAAAATTGTGACAGAAGAGTCACTAGTTTCTATTCATTTACACTGATATCCTTTCACCAATTGTTTATTAAACACCTGCTCTTTGTACCATGGTAGCTACTAGTGGTACAAGGGTCAAAAGACAGGGTTTCTGATCCAAAGAAGTCCAGAATTGAACAAATTATGCCTTGAAGACGGGAAAGGATCCTTTTCCTGAGTTTCTAGTATTCGGCTAGACAGAGGCTGTTCAAAGAGGGGTCCTGTTCTCTGTGCCTGCCATCTGCCCAGAATAGCCTCTTTCTGGAGCTATCGTCCTTTGTCTGTGCTCCTTCTCAGGACATCACAAGTACAATCTGAGGCAATCAATTGCCTCGGTACTTACACTGTTTAGCATCTCATGTGCTGTTACGTAGTTAGAACTGGTAATTCCTATGTCCCTAATGCAGTTCTCACCTTTGAGAATAGGGAGCATGACAACAGTACTTTTTAAATGCTCCGCAAGTGATTCTACAGTCTGCTCTTGTTAATGAAACATCCTTCTAATCAAACTGCTGCTCAAGGAAATTTAATTTAGCTTCTGTGATCATTGGGAAAAATATCAATTATGTAAATCCAAAGAGATGATATAATGTGCATTTCAGCCAACATTACTTCATTGTTACTTTATGGGGTCCATTGCTCACATCTCACTCTTTATGTATCTTCCATCAGTCCAAAGATAAAAATACCTGATTCTGCAAATGTCCTTCTGTCCTGTAGAGGGAAGAAGAAATATAAGACCAGTCCTATTCACAAAGAAATGAGAAATTGCACTAAAAATCAATACCCTTTTAAAGACCTAGAACATCATTATTGCTTTCTCAGACAAAATTAGCAGTAATGCTTCTACATTACGTTTTTATTGCAGAGTGAATTTGCTGAAAGGACTTTATGGTGAAAAATTATATTCAAGCTTAAACTATGAAATTTGCTTAAGAGTGGCTTCATGGGATTATAGAATCTTTTTGCTAGCATCCTCACCCATAATTCTAATTTCTCCTGATGCTATTTTCATATGACCTTGAAGGTCAGTCAAGTGTTAACAAACTCAGAACTCATGAGTGTTTTCTACAACCATGTTAAGACAAGTGTCTGATGCTATTGCTCTGCTTTTTTATGACTTTTTATAATGTTTCTAATATTTGTTGATCTGTTATTTGTTGTATTTATGTGTATAAATACCCTCATGCATGCTCACATACATTCATTTACTTATTTGCCAAACATTTGTGGAATGTTTGCATTAGAGATGCAGGAGTGGAAGGCACTCTCCGTACCCTTCTTTGTGCTCTGACACCCTTTTACACTCACCCCCGTAATAGTTGCATCCACCGGGCTGTCTGAGTGGATTGATTTGACTCCCAGGGACTCTTGTCTTGTGCCTCTTTGAAGGTTGGCTTCTAGTATTTGTGGCCCAGGACAATAATACAAATGGAAGCCTATACACTACACATCTAAATATTTAAAGGTTATATATTGAGTTCTTACACCTTAATTAAATATGCTTTCTTGTCTTGCCTTGCCTTGTTAACTTCATAACAGTTAAATTGAAAAATACATGTAAAGCCATGGTTTCCATATGATTGAAAAACAACAGATGACAAAGATGACTTAGTTTAATTATTTTTTGCATATCCCTGCAAAAAATTATATATATAATATTCCACTAAATTGCTTTTTCTTGCCTTCATTTTAGCACATTCGCTGATTATATTGTAGTCAGAATTTTTAGATAATTTGTGTTCTGTTGAAGGTTAATGATCCCAAGGAATAAAAATTGAGGGTAATAAAATAAATATTAAAACCTGAAGTTTAATTTGTTTTGAAATTTTAGTTATGTAATATTAAATGTTTTAAATAAATCATTTTCAATTTTTGTTTTCAAGATCCATCTAGTAGCTAATATCCAATATAAAGAATTAGTATACATTTCCATATATATTACATTTAGTTCCACAGAAATGCTAATTTGAAAGCAATGTAAATTGTTTGATATAAATGAAATGGTTCTTGACGTCCATATTCAACTCTTAAAAATATTATGCTAATTAACATGGCAAGGGAGTGCAGCCATTGACAGTTCTTTCCTGTCAGGCTCTCAGTAAATCCCCTCCTTCACTCCTGTTTTTAGCTCCCTTTTTTATTCTGAGCCTTCACATCTGTGGCATCCAAGGCTGGAGCCTCCCTGGGCATCCTCCTCCATCAAAATACCCACAAGAATATTCATGGATAAAGCTTTCTCCACCATGTTCTACCAACCAGTCTACTTTCTTTCAGAAATTGGCTGGAATCCCTAATCCATTCATGGCTCCCCTCTTAGCCTTTTTATTTCTATGAGTTTATTCCTTTTTAATTCTTTTGTTATCATCTTAAGTGGATTTGGGGGTGGGCAAGGAGGTTAATAAATACATCATTCAGTTACATAACAGCAATTTTATAACTAATTAAAAGAAAAAAGGTAACAGGAAGAGGATTTAAAAATCTTTACCATCCCAATAAAACCCATAATAATATATTCACTACTGGAGCCCAATGTGATACATAAATAAAAACTCTTCTTTTTTTTTATTAGAAAGATATGTGTAAGGATCTGCCTTTGTGTACAGATCATGAATATGCAGACACATTCTCTTGTTCCTGGTTATGATCAGGAGCACACTCATTGTGAGAAAAGCAGTTAAGGGGGATGTGGCTATAAGAGACTGGGGCTCGCTATCTGCCTAATGATCACACTAAACACCCAGGCCTCAGAGACACTAGCCTTTCACAAACTGAGCTCTTTAATTATAGTCTTTGAACAGAGCATTATGGAGTAAGAAAGTGGAGCAGGTTGATTCCTCTCTTCCTGAAATAAATTTTATTTTCTATTTTTTTATTGTGGCAAAATACACATAAGATTTCTATCCAAACCATTTATAAGTTCAGTAGAATTAAGTATATTCATATTGTGCTACTGTCACCATCACCCATCTCTAGAGCTCTTCTCATATTGAAAAAATTTAAATTTTATACCCATTAAGCAATGATTCCCCATTTCCCCACCCCCAGCCTTACACAACCACTATCCTATTTTCTGTCTCTCTGATTTTGACTGCTCTAAGTACCTCATATAAATGGAATCATACAGTATTTATCTTTTGACTGGCTTGTTTCACCTAGCATCATGTCCTCAAGGGTTATCCATGTTGTAGCATATGTCAGAATTTCCTTCATTTTTGAGGTTGATAATACTCTGTCATATGTATATGCCACATTTTGTTAATTCATAATTCATTGACAAGTACTTGGATTGCTTCCATGTTTTTGTTATTGTAAATAATGCTGATAGGAACACTATGTACAAATATCTTATTGAGATGCTGCCTTCAGTTCTTTTGAGTGTATACCCAGAAATGAAATTGCTGGATCGCATGGTAATTCTGCTTTTAATTTTTGGAGAAACTGCTCTATGGTTTTCTATAATGGCTGTACCATTTTACATTTCCACCAAGAGTATACATAGGTTCTAATTTCTCTATATCCTTGCCAACACTTGTAAATTTTATTTGTTTGTTTTTGTTTTTTTTGATTAATTGAACCATCCTTACATCCCTGGAATAAATTCCATTTGATCATGGTGAATGATTTTTGTAATGTATTATGGGTTTAGTTTGCTAATATTTTGTTGAGGATTTTTGTGTCTATGTTCATCAGCTATATTAGCCTCTGGTTTTCTTTTTGTAGTTGTTGTGTCTTTATCTGATTTTGGTATCAGGGTAATGCTGGTCTTGTAGAATGAATTTGGAAGCTTTCCTTCCTCTTCTACTTTTTAGAATAGTTTGAGAAGGATAGTTATTAACTTTTCTTTAAATGTTTGGTAGAATTCACCTGTGAAGCCATCTGGTCCTGGATTTTTGTTTGTCGTAGTTTTTAAATTACCAGTTTGATTTCACTGCTTGTTATCAGTCTGTTCAAATTTTCTATCTCTTCCTGATTCATTTTTTAAAAAGATTTTATTTATTCATTTGACAGAAAGAGAGAGAGAGAGAGAGAGAGAGAGAAAATACAAGCAGGGGTAGCAGTAGGTCAAGGGGGAGAGGGAGAAGCAGTCTCCCACTGATTAAGGAGCCCGATGTGGGCCTTGATCCCAGGACCCCGGGATCATACTGAGCCAAAGGCAGTTGCTTAACCAACTGAGCTATACCCAGGTGCCCCTTTGTTTTTGCTTTGATAGTAGTCATCTTAATGGATATGAGGTAGTCTTCCTGGTATAATTTTACACATTTATTCTAAACTGACTTTTTAGATTCTACCTGCTAATGTATTGTTGCTAGAGATACAGGAAGAGCAGATACTTGAGTTTTTCAAGTGCTGGAAGATTATCTCCAATGTTCCAGAGAAATAAGAAAAATCAATTACCCAGCATAGTTTTTTTTGACTGTCAAAAATGCTCACATATAAAGGCAAAAGATTAGCATTCCCATATTAAATCCTTTCCAGACTGCCAGGTTCATGGAGCAGTCAAAAAAAAAAAAAAAAGGCCAACAAGGTGGCTATATTGATATTCTGAACACAATGTGCAGCTATGGGAGCAAAATCCCTGTTATAGCTACACTCAGTCTGACTTCCTGAAGCCAAGTGTTTTGTTTTTGTTTTGGGGTTTCTTTTTTGAAAGATTTTATTTATTTATTTGACAGAGACATCACAAGTAGGCAGAGAGGCAGACAGAGAGAAAGGAGGAAGCAGGCTCCCTGCTGAGCAGAGAGCCAGATCCTGGCCTCAATCCCAGGACCCTGAGATCATGACCTGAGCTAAAGGCAGAGGCTTAACCCACTGAGCCTCCCAGGCGCCCAAGCCAAGTGTTTTTGACATTATCGATTACCTGCCTTCGATACAAATTATGAGGGAAACTATAGTTAAGAAGGAAGCGTTTCCCATCTATAACTAACTGAACTATGGGTTGTTTTATATGATCCAATGGTAAGTGTCCTCTAGGTTAGTTATGATTTAGACTTATGCTTAGACTTTCTTTCGAATATTTCATTAAATCTAATACATTCATCTAGAGTGAGAAAGAAACAAGTAAATTAAGGTTTCACATGGGGAATCACACTTTCAGCAGTCCAAAAATGAAGATGTCCATATATTTTTGCTATCCTACTACATTATATGGTGGGTAGGAAAAGCAAACAGTCAAAGATCCAGTTTTAGGCCCTGGGTTTTGGTGTTTCCTAGTACCTCACTTTCTGCAAGTTTCTGAAACTCTTTAGGAAATATATGTATGTATTTCACACTTAGCATGATTATGAAGGGACAAATGAATAAGGTGTGTGTGTGTGTATATATATATATAAAATGATTAATTTAATTTTTAATTTTTATTTTTATTACTTTTTTAAAAGATTTTATTTATCTACTTGACAGAGAGAGACACAGTGAGAGAGGTGACACAAACAGGGGAAGAGGGAGAGGGAGAAGCCGGGTTCCTGCCGAGCAGAGAGCCTGATGTGGGGCTCAATACCAGGACCCTGGGACCATGACCTGAGTGGAAGGCAGACACTTAACGACTGAGCCATCCAGGTGTCCCTAATTTATTTTTTTTTAATGTATCCGTCTTGGTGAGCCTCTGATTACTCAAGTGACCAAAAAAGTCATGTTTCTTCAAATAAATCAACTCTTTGATGCTCCTTTCCTCACATGATAGAAAATTTTTTCCTTCAGAAATTACTAATGGCACACCAGCTTCGTGCTAGGTACTGTTCTAGCTGCTTGAGATACATAGTAAACAAAGATCTCTACCCTGTAGGGTCTCTCTAGCAGGAGGAAAATGACAACAAAAAATAGATATAATAAATAAGTAAAGTACTTAGCATGTCAGAATGTCCCAAGTTCTAGGGGGAAAATTAAAAAGGCAGGGTAAGAAGCATCAGGAGGATGGGGACAGGGGTGGTTGAAAGTTTAAATCAAGTGGCAGAGTAGGCATCATTGAAATGAAATTTGATCAGTGTCTTAAAGGAGGTGACCAAGTTAACCATGGGATTCTTTGGAGGAGGACTATTCCAGGAAGAGAGAACTCTTGGTACAAAGGCAGAAACTGTTATGTTTTAGAGATGAGGAAACAGATCCAGGAGGTTAGAATGCTTGCCCTGGATCACGTAGTTAAAAAGTGTCAGAACAGGGATACAAAGACAATTTGTCTGGCTTCACGATTAGTGTTCTAACCTCTTCATCATCCTACTCCGTGGGCTTGTGATAAGAATTTGTTGAATGAATGAATGAATGAATGAATGAATGAATGAATGAATGACACTACTACAAATGACCTCTGCTAGTGGTTTAGAAAATGGAGTGTAGGAAGATCAGGGGTGGAATGAATTAATCATGAGACCAGAGAACCTGTTATTTTTTAAGGGGTTTGCCATGGGGAAGGAGCCTTAGGAAAAATGTCATTTTACTTTTGTGTGCCTAGAAGCAAATACTTCTAGGCAGCACAGCTCCATAAGAGATCTGGGTTTCCTATCCCAGCAAACTATACAATTAAAGTGTTTCCTCTGCCCCAGTGGTGCTGACTTACGGGGAACAAGAAGTAATGGGGTGTGCACCACTAGTGTTCCCAGAAGTGTTCCCTTATTACTTATCTCATTTCCCTCCACCCTTCCACTCTACATGGGTGCACCAGAGATACACACGTCTTCTGGAATGAAGGAGGACAAAGAGGGTAACAGGCTGAGGGGTAATGAAACTGAAAACAGTGAAGTCAAGAGCAGTGCATTCACTGATTATAACAGAAACATTGAAAACAGAATGTTTGACTTTAAGCCCATTTTGCAAATGATTATTCAGCCTACTTTAAATAAACTGCCAGGCTCTTGTATCTCTTTATTGCCTAGAAATGTAGAAGTTTGGATGTTGACCTTTTGAGTGGGGTGGTGTAAAATTAGTTGAGGGAGTTGCTTATTTTGGGACTTATAGTTAGTACTGAGTTGACTCTTCAGGAGATGAATCCAGAGGTTTTAAAAAAGTAATAAAAACATAAACTCCCTTATCTATAAAAATCATGTGGGGTTATCACATTGATGAGCCTTTATAGAGCACACACTTCTTGAGAGCTGGGAGTAGGCAAATCAGAAGCATAATAAAACACCTATGATCTCCCTCTTGAAGGAGTTTACAACCTGATGGGGGTACAGCTCTAATTCCTTCACTATGCTGACTGGTAGATATGCAACACATACACATGTATTGTTTTACTGAAGTATAGTTGACTGACACACTGTTACATTATAGTGGTTTGACAAGTCTATACCTTGTGCTGTGCTCAGCAAAAGTGTAAGTACCATCTGTCACCATGCAACACTATTAAAATACCATTGACTAAATTCCCTGTGCTGTACCTTTTATCCTCTTGAACTGTTTATTTCATAACTGCAAGCATATATCTCTCACCCCCCTTTACCATTTTGTCTGTCCCCCCATCAACCTCCCCTCTGGCAACCATCAGTTTATTCTCTGTATTTATAGGTCTGCTTCTGCTTTTGTTCATTCATTCGTTTTGTTTCTTAAATTCCACATATGAGTGAAATCCTAAGGTACTTGTCTTTCTCTGACTGACTTACTTCACTTAGCATAATACCCCCTAGGTTACCCATATTATTGCAGATGGCAAGCTCTTATTCTTTTTTATGATTGAGTAATATTCCATTATTTATATACACACACCATTTAATCCTTTCATCTATCAGTAGACACTTGGGTTGCTTCCATATCTTAGGTATTGAAAATAGTGCTGCCTTAAACTTAGGGATGCATATATCTATTTGAATTAGTGTTTTTGTTTTGGGGAGTAAATACCCAGTAATGGAATTACTTCTATTTTTAGTTTTTTAAGGAACCTCCATATTGATTTCCAGAGTGGCTGTACCAATTTACATTCTCACCAATAGTGCAAGAGGGTTCCCTTTTCTCCACATCCTTGTCAACTCTTATTTCTTGTCTCTTTGATTCTAGCCATTCTAACAAGTATAAGGTGAGATCTCATTGTGGTTTTGATTTGTATTTCCATAAGGATTAGTGATGTTGAACATTTTTTCATGTGTCTTTTAGCCATCTGAGTATCTTATGAAAAAATATCTATTAGGTCCTCTGCCCCCTTTTAATCAGATTGATTTTTTGCTGCTAGAATTTGATAGAGATTGCATTGAACCTGTAGATCACTTTGGTTGGTAAAGTCATTTAACATTATTAATTCTTCCAATCCATGAGCATGGAATATCTTTTTATTTATTTGTTTCATCTTTAATTCTTTCATCAATGTGTCTTATAAAGTTTTTGGAGTATAGCTTTTTTATCTCCTTATTAAGTTTATTCCTAGGTATTCTTTTTGATGCAATTATAAATGGAATTTTTAAAAATTTCTTTTTCTGCTTTTAGTGTGTAGAAATACAGCTCATTTCAGTGTATTAATTTTATATTCCACAAATTTACTAAATTTATTTATTGCTTCCAGTAGTTTTCTGGTAGAGTCTTTAGGATTTTCTATATATTACATCATGTCATCTCAAAATAGTGACAGTTTTACTTCTTTCTTACCAATTTGGATGCTTTTTACTTATTTTTATGTTTTAATTGCTGTGTCTAGGACTTTCAGTATTATGTTGAATAAAAGTGTGAGAGTGCATATCCTTATATAATTCTTGATCTTAGAGAAAAAGCTCTTAATTTTTCATCAATGAGTATAATGTTAGCTGTAGGTTTCTCATGAATAACCTTTATTATGTTGAGATATGTTCCCTCTATACCCACTTTGTTGAGACTTTTTGTTATGAACAGATGTTGACTTTTGTCAGGTACTTTTTCTGCATCTATTGAGATGATCATATGATTTGTACCTTTCTTTTGTTAAAGTGATGTATCATATTGATGATTTGTAGATATATTAAAACATTCTTACATCCCTGGAATAAATCCCGTTATTTTTTTTTTTTATTGTTACTAAAGTTTTTTTTCCAGTGTTTCAAGATTCATTCCCCATTCCCCACACCCAGTGCTCCACGCTTTAGGTGTCCCCAGTACCCACCACCAGGCTCTCCCATCCCTCCACCCCCCTCCCTCCAAGTCCCTCAGTTTGTTTCTGTGTTCAAAGTCTCTGTTGTTTCATTTCCCTCCCTAGATTACCCTAGTTCCCATTTGCTTTCCT
>PITA01011389.1:0-48126 GCA_004023965.1 Spilogale gracilis | reverse complement strand
TCTCATGCCCCGCAAGTAAGTGAGACCATGCAATACTTGACTTTCTCTTCTTGGCTTATTTCACTCAGAATAAATCCCATTTGATTGTGATGAATGATCCTTTTAACATATTGTTGAATTCCATGTGTGATATCACTCCCACCACCCCAACATGCTATCGTTTTTCTTGAAAATCGGGTAGAAGGATCCATAAAAGGTAAAAAGGTGCCAAAGACAAGTAGAGAGCTAGATCTGTGAGCATGGATGCAGGGTCACTGTCATTTCTGGTCAACTGAAAAGAGTGGTTATTCCATTTGATGACAAACTTAGATAAGGGCTTTAGCCAAGCATACATCCTTGAAGAAAAAAAAAGGAAAGTAGCTTGAAAGACTCTATCTTGCTTTCCTAAAATTTCCTCCAATACGCCACTCTTCAGGACTGTATCAGTCAAATCATCATCAGTAGCATCATCCTTATCATTCTCATGTCACTCATTGCATATTTACTTTACGCCGTAGAGACATTCCTCATAACCCTACAAAGCAAGTACTATTAAAAATGAAAGCAGCATGAAAGACTCTCAACTTGCTTTACAAATATTTCCCCTACTAGGTCTACAGTTCAGGACTCTATCAGTCCAGTCATCGTCATCGTGGCCTTCATTGAGCGCTACTTTTTGGCACACAACAGAGGACAATCCTCATAGCTATGTATCTGTCTGTCTGTTTATGTATCTATGTACATCCTATCAGTCATCCATATCACAACTCTGTAACTATAAAACACCCCTCATAAACCTATGAAGTGAGTACTGCCATTATTGCCATATTGTAGATGAATAAAGAGAGGCTTCTAAGACACTTGCCCAAGTCATACAGCAGGAAAACAACAGAGGTAGGAATCCAAGCTGTACAGTATGTCCCTAGGCCTCTTGCTTTTGACTATAGCATCCTGCTGACTCCTGTAAACTGATAGGATGTCCATTGGCACTCCATCACTTTCAGCTGCTTTTCTAAGGGTCATTCTACTACAAAGCAGGCAGCCCCTGACCCTGGTGCTTTAGTGGCAGTGCCACTAAAGTGAAAATCATAGCACTTCCACAATTCTACAGGGTTGGTGATTTTCAAATACAGACATGTGGGGGTTTGCTAGAACATAAATTCATGTAAGATCGCAGAAGTGCACCTGGTGAAGCACTATTTGTGTGTATTTCAGTGGCTTAGAATATTTGTTAAATGATATAATCAGCAACTGCTACTCTTTAGGTCAGTTTTCCTAAAATTAAAGGAAAAAGTGGACTTGTAAATTCATGAATATCAACTACATGCTTATAGACATACTTTATTTCCAATTCATGTAGAAATGATTTAAAACTTAGAGGATGCTTAAGACCTATTCTTGACTTTTCCCCGTGTCTCATGTTAAATACAATAATGTTGCACACTGGGTATGAATCTCTTAAGTATTCTCAGGCTCCATATAGCAGGTTGGCAGTTTGTGGAGGGATCAGCATCCTGAAACCTGTCCCTGTGGTTCTAAGATCTAGCAATAAAAAGGACATTTTGGCTTCTAGGAGGAAGGCCCATTTTATTTTATTTTTTTTTAAGATTTTATTTATTTATTTGACAGAGAGAGATCACAAGTAGGCAGAGAGGGAGAGAGAGAGGAGGGGGAAGCAGGCTCCCTGCTGAGCAGAGAGCCCGATGCAGGCCTCGATTCCAGGACCCTGAGATCATGACCTGAGCTGAAGGCAGAGGCTTTAACGCATTCAGCCACCCAGGCACCTGGAAGGCCCATTTTAATTATGCTTTATATATAGAGCCTTGGGATGCATGCATCACAGACACTATAAAATGGAGAAGGGGATGCACGCATCACAGACACTATAAAACGGAGAATTGTATTGGTGAGGCTCCAGGGAAGCACAGCTGTCTTTCCACAGCGACACGGCAAACTCAGAAGAGCATGAAGCTCAGGCAGCATAAAAGTCTCTCCATTGCTTACAGCCGGGCATTAAACTGTCCCTATGCGATAGACAAAAAGGGGAGACGCTTAAATCGTGCTTTTCTACTCTACAAGAGAAGGGCTTTCTGTCGGTATCTGTAATCTCAAATCATTAACTTTAAATCAACACTGCAAAAGAGCTACCATGCAAATCTACTTACTGAAACAGTGCAGGAGTAACAGAACAATGGCTCATTTGAAGAGCGCCTTTGAATGGCAGGTATAGCTTAATTGAGAATTGTATGCAAGGAGGAAAATAGGATTGATGTTTGTTTAATATTGACTTGCTTAAAAGCAATGGATCAGGGCAAGTTGCTTTTCATTTCCTCTCTCTCTAATATTATTTTTTTCTTTAGAGATCTCTTTTCAGATTTTTTCTCTCTCCCTTGAAGGAAGGATGGCTAATCACAAAATAAGAAATGTGAAGACCATCTACCAATTACACAGAAAGAGCTATAGTTGTTTATGCCTTAGAGCCGACAAGAGAAAAAATAGAATTTAATCTCTTCATCAACTGCTGTTAATTCATAATTTTCTCTGTAATGAGATTCGAATGAGCTGTGCAGGAAGGATGCAGCCTGCATAACAAAACCAGGCTTTCAGATAGATTCCAATCTCAGTGGTTAGATTTCTTCTTCTTAGGGACTTCCCAGAGAGAACACACAACAAAAGATCTCGATCAGTCGGACAATATGCTTTTTTTTAAACTTAGAATCCATTTCCAGATCCATACAATAGGGTATTTCTTAATATTTGGGATAAAGTCCAGTAAGTTCTTTAGGGAATAAAATTGTCTGGTTACCAGGAACTTAAATAAGAAAAAATATAATCAATAGTTACCTAGAAAGTATTTGAGAAAAATTCCAAATATGTTTCCAGTTTAAAATTTTAGAAATAGAATACTTTTTGTGACTTAAAAAAGCAGCTCTTTGCCCAAACAGCAGCTATATTGCACTCAGTGGGGAAACACTAGGAGCGTTTCCATTAATTTCAGAAACAAGTCAAGGATGCTGGCCAGAAGTCATTATCATTTAACCTTATCACAGCGATTCTAGACAATAAAATAAAAAGGAAACAGCAGTGACAGGAATGGGTGTTGGAATGGAGAGGGAAATTATTTATAGTCTAAACATCTTCCCCATAAGTAACAAATAGAGATTATTTACCAAACCCCCCAAAATCTACCAGTTATTGTAGGCTCTAGTTAATGTCTTCTGTTCTGTCAAAGAGCAGCTCCACATCATGTTTGGCAGCCTGAAAGGGAAGCCTCACTCAGAAAACAGAGCCATCCAAAATGAACTTCCCTGTAGGCACACCATTGATAGGTCCCTAATCTCCATGCCTCTTGTAACTGGTGTACTGCCCTTGCTTTTGCCGTTGGCCATTGCCTTCACTTGCACACTGGCTCTTCTCACCTAGTTAGGAGCATCATTCTTGTACATATCCCCTCTCTCTAACATTATCAGATTTGCCCTCTACTGGATCACTGCCATTAGCATCCATTCTTCATTGTCTTCCATCTTAACAAGCCATCCTTTGGCCTCCAGCTACTGCCTACATCATCCTCCAGCTACTGCCCTACTGCTTTGCTCCCCTTTCAGCAAAACTCCTTAAGAAGAGTTCTTCTTACCCACCTTTCGTACTTCTCAGACTCGCATTACTTCCTGAACCCATGCCCATCAAGCTTTTGCCTTCTACCTCTTCATTGAAGTAGCTCTTGCTGAGGTGACCATTGACCCACATGTATGGTCAGTTCTTAATCCTACTCTTACTCCATCTATCAACAGCATCAGACTCAGTTACCACTCTTTCCTATTGAAATGCTTTCTTCACTTAAGCTCTGTGACACCATTTCTTTTTATTTTCCTCCTCTTATTAGCTGTACATTGAGCACTTTTTTTGCTGACTATTCCTCATTTCCTGTTCTCTGAATACTGGAGTGTCCCAGGGTCATTTCTGTGAAATGGAAGTGAGATAAGAAGGGTAGGTAAATGCAGCAAATAATTGGTTTATGTGATTATGAGGGCTGGCAAGGCAAATCCAAAATCCATAGTGTGTGGGCTATTAGAAAGGCAGGCTGGGACTCTTGGGCTTGAACTGAAGTTGGAATGCTCAGGCAGGATTTCTTCTTCAGGGAAGTCTTAGTTCTACTCTTCAGGCTTTTCAAATGATTGAATCAGGCCCACCCAAATAACCCAGGATAATCTTCCTTCCTTAAAGTAAATTGATTATCTGCAAAATACCTACACAGCAACACCTAGGCTCCTGTTTGGTTGATTAACTAAGGACTATAGTCTAGCCCAGTTGACACATAAAAGGGACCATCACACTCACAGTCATTCCCTTTTTAAGTGGCAGAACGGACTTTTGAACCTAAGTCAACCTAACCCCAAAGGCAGTGCCCACTTCAGGTTATCATCTCATTTAATGTTCTAACAAGGGCCTGCCTCTTAAAATTGTCCTCTCTATTACCAGAAATATGCAAACAAAATTTGCTTAACCATTTTTCAGAAATGGGGAAAGGTGTTCTTGTTCGGGATGGAGGTTAGACAAGAGTGCATTTCAGCCACAAAATTCAATAGTCCTTTGGTTCAGTGATACTAAAATTTGCCTAGTAGAGATCCTTCAAGGGCTCACAAAGAAGATAGAGAATGATTTATAAAGGGCAATAGTGAAATAGGTACATTTATAGTATTTAGTGAGGCTTCTCAAAAACACCTGCTTTTTGAGAACTGTTAGAGAATATACATAAAATACTCAGAATAACTCTTTACACAGAGTAAGCGCACACAGAATGTAGTATAGTCAAACTTGCAGACTTTTCTCTGTGAACTCACAAGCATTGTACATAGACACACAGGCATACACATGTTTCAATACAGCTAGAGCCTTACTCTTGAGAAAGGGCATTTTCAGCTTTGAATGTTTGTGGGTCCTGCTCCTGGGTCCCCAGGGAAGCTATCAAGGTCAAAATGACTCAGCAAAACCTCAAAGCATGGGCTCTGTTTCTGCCCTGGGCACACAATGTGCATCTGCTTCACTTAAAAAAAATAAATAAATAAGGAGCATTCCAAACATAAAGGTAAGAAAAAGAAAAAAACCTCCCTTATTCCCATATGATTAAAGTCCTCAAGCCTTGAGCATACTAAAAACTGAGGTAATAGCTGTAACTTCCGGGGGTACCCTTCATCATGATCATTTGTGACTCTTTATGTAAAGAAAACATAGATAACCCTTTGCCAAATGTTTCTTCCCGGAGCACTCTCTACTTTGTGAAGATTGTCTGTCCCGGCCGCTGAACCTAACTTGGGCTCCAATAAAAATCTTTCTCTTTTCTTTAAAATTTTTTAAAAAGGTTTGTTCATTTTTCATCAGCATTGTACATGTGATGTTGACACTTTTTTTTTCATGTAACATTATTTCAGAGGCATATTTCTGTGCCAATAAATGCAAATCAATATAAATCAACCACTTAGAGTTGTTATCTGGTATTTCAATATATAAATGCATTTTAATTTATTTTAGCCATCTTCCATTGATGAAAAATTGTTGTTTTTGTTTTAAAGATTCTTCCTATCCTAAACAGTCCTGTGTTGAATGTCTTTATATGTCACTTTGCACATTTGCCTTACTCTTTCCTTGGAATTATTAGAAATAGAAGTTCTCAGGAGCTCAACTGATGTGAAGAGACAGCTGAGCTGTCAAGTGTTAAAGTTAATTAAGGCAAGAATGAGCAAAATTAAAGTTATAGTCAAGGTTTTAGTCTCTTTCTGCAATAATTTAAGTCAAAAGCTGGAGCTGGAGGAGGCACTGACTTGCCATCTTTGATTCTCCCCACAGAGCCTGCGCTGGTGGAAGGTCTGGTAGAGCAGTGCAGACATGGGCATAGTCTCACTGTTGAAGGAGCCCTGAACAAAAGTCTCTTTTGTAGACTCTGGGATTGTAGGGAACTGGGATAAGGAAGGGTCAAGAGTGGAAAAATATTGGGCACTAAGCCAGGGTGGGGGGAAGTATCTTTCAGCTTTCCCCTTTCCCCATGATGAGGTCCTCCAGAGGCACCTGAAGAAGACTTCTGCCCAGGGCCTCAGAGAGAGAGACCTAGGGATGAAAGTGCAAGGCTCCAACTAAATATGCAGTTTGACCTCGGGGCACCTGGAACCTAGACTCCATCTCCCCCCATATGATGGTGCACGGCTTTGCACTGGGCCTAGTGTGGGGAGACCAGCCTCCCGGGAGAGCCTGTCAGGAAAAGCTTTTGTAATTGCCTGTGTTTGGGCCTGAACAATCACACACAAGTTTTTAACCAGGAGTCCGACTTATGAATACTGGGTCAAATGCACGGTGTGAAGGCTTTTACACATGATAACCTTCAGAAATGTGACAGTTGGCGCTATTACCACAACATCACCCACACAGAGAGTTATTGTCCTTTTAAATATTTGACAGTCTTGTACTTAAACATGGTTCTCATTGTTTCAATTTCTGTCTACTGGTTATCAGGGAATTGGAATTCCTTTCCATATTCTGGGACTGGGTCCTTATTTTAATTATTATATCTTTAGATCTGGTAGAACAGGACCTGTACCACTATTCTTGTTTTGCAGTTTTTTCTCTCCTCTTCTCATGTGTTTATTTTTCTAGATAAAGTTTAGAACCATTTAATAAAGCTTCTCTTCCCCTTAAACTTTTTTTTAAAAGATTCTATTTATTTTGTTTGACAGAGAGAAACACAGCTAGAGAGGGAACACAAGCAGGGGGAGTGAGAGAGGGGGAAGCAGGCTTCCTGCCAAGCAGGGAGTCCAATGGGGGGCCAGATCCCGGGACTCTGGAATCATGACCCGAGCCGAAGACCGACATTCAATGACTGAACCACCAGGCGCCCCTTCCCCTAAAACTTCTATTGGGTTTCCAGTTGGGTTTGTTATATCACTAGATGAATTTGCGAATAAGTGGCTAACATCTTTTTTTTTTTAATTTTGTAAATGATTTTATTTATTTATTTGACACACAGAGAGAGAGATCATAAGTAGGCAGAGAGGCAGGCAGAGAGAGAAGAGGAAGCAGGCTCTCTGCTCAGCAGTTTGACCTCGGGGCACCTGGGACCTAGACGCCATCTCTCCCCAGACACGGGCCTTGATCCCAGGACCCTGAGATCATGACCTGAGCCAAAGGCAGAGGCTAACCCACTGAGCCACCCAGGTGCCCGGGGCTAACATTTTTATAACATTGAGCTTTCCTATCCAGATCATGATCTACATGTCCTATTAGTTGGGCTAGTTTTTAAATGATGTAGGGGTGTAAATAATTTCCATGGTTAAGGAAGAACAATAAGGTAGTTGACATAGTTTTTCCCTTTGCCTAAGTGGGAGCAGGACAAGCCCTTTTGTATCAGGACCATAAAAATCATATAAAATGACATATATATATATATGCATTCCTCTTTCTGGTTTTGATAAGCATACATTTCAGCTATCATGGTTTAGTTAATAACTGGAGTCCCCAAAACACAGTTCAAATTTTAGATACCATCATATGTCAGCTATGAGTGATATAGCATCAAGTAC
Organism: Spilogale gracilis; assembly: GCA_004023965.1. Taxonomy (NCBI): domain Eukaryota; kingdom Metazoa; phylum Chordata; class Mammalia; order Carnivora; family Mephitidae; genus Spilogale; species Spilogale gracilis. Next base: position 40,579 of record PITA01011389.1, on the reverse strand, counting down.
AAATTCGACTGCTAGCTTTTCAGTCTATAAATCACTATGTGACTAACAGATCAGTAAATTGATTGGTGACCAGTTATGTCTCTTCCTTCAGTGTGTGTCCGTGTTTGGCCACTGCATATCTGTTACTTAGTTTATCCATGCGGCAGAGTATGCAGTAGTGTTCCTTCCTAATCTCCCAGCAATACAACCATGGGAGGCTTCGTGAGAGGGGATAATCGAAAGAGGGCATTGGCCAATAAAGATGGAAGGACCCCAAACAGACAAGAGGTGGTAATGCTAGAAGTGTAGTCAGAATTGGAGGTAAATGGCACACCAGAAGAAATCATCTCTGTGAGAACATTGACACGGCTGGTGTTCAGGACCTTCCAGATCCACCGCCAAAGGATCTTTTTCAAGTGGTAGTGACAGAAAGGATCAACAGGTCTTAGAGGGCGTAACACAGGCAAAAAAGAAAACAAAACACCTCACATTAAAGGAACTCTTGGAGACATTTCATGGCATTGAAAACACAAAGAATAAAATGTTGAAAGCTGATCCAAACTTAAAGATTGAGATGATTTGCCGCAGTGTTGGAAAAACATTTGCCCTGAGTTATAAATTAGATGACAAGAAGAAAGTGATCGCTGTTTAAGTTACTCTTGAGAAACAGTGAAATGAAATAAATTTAATTCTCAATTTTTCTGATGTTTTTAATAAAAAATATATGAAATTCTGCCATTTTTCTATTGCTCTGTACATTTATTATGAAGAGCAAAATATTTTTTAAAAAGACTTATTTATTGGGGCACCTGGGTGGCTCAGTTGGTTAAGCGACTGCCTTCGGCTCAGGTCATGATCCTGGAGACCTGGGATCAAGTCCCACATCAGGCTCCATGCTTGGCGGGAAGCCTGCTTCTCCCTCTCTCAATCCCCCTGCTTGTGTTCCTTCTCTGGCTGTGTTTCTCTCTGTCAAATAAATAAAATCTTTAAAAAAAAAAGACTTATTTATTAGTTTTAGGGGGAAAAAGAGCATGTGAACAGAGGGAAGGGCAGAAGGAGAGGGAGAGAGAAGCAGACTCCCTGCTGAGCTTGGGGACCCACACAGGACTTGATCTCATCCTTCTGAGATCATGACCTCAGCTGAAACTCAGCTTAACTCATCGCCCCTATGAACAGCAGGAAAGGAACTTTTAATGTTTCAATAATATACTTAGAAAAACTCAGCTTTTTTCCTTTTTTGTAGGGAAGAACTGGATTCTCCCCTCCCGTGAGTTTCTTGCCTATGCATTTCCCTCATTACTCACACAAAAGCCTTCACTTCTGTTACTTCCAGTCACCAAATGGGTGGTGGGTTTTCTCCACTCCAAACAATTCTTAGTGCCATCAGTAAGGTATCCTTCAGTTCAACTCAACTCTAACACCGTTTGCCTTCAGACATTGTCAGATCCCACAGGCTAAGGGCTAAGTCCCACAAGACTCCCCCCCCGCCAACCACACTGCTGATGACAGTTGCAATCCTAACTTGTGCTTCTGACCACCTGGCTGTGGATTGCAGATGGCAGTGACCTCTTCTTTGGGTTTAATTAATTTGCTAGGGCAGCTAATAAAACTGAGGGGAATATTTATGTTTACCAGTTTATTAAAGTTTGTGATAAAAGATATAGATGAACAGCTGGATGAAGAGATACATAAGGCAAGGTCTGAGAAGGTTCTGAGTGCAGGAACTTCTGTCCCCATGGAGTTAAGATGTATCACCCTCCCACTGTGTGTATGTTCCCCAACCTAGAAGCCCTCTGAACCTCATACTATTTGAATTTTATGGAGGCTTGCTCACCTAGGCATAAGCAATTATTAAGTTAGTTTCTGACCCTTCTCCCATCTGTGAAGGTTAGGGAGTGGACCTGAAAATTCCAAACTTCTAATCATGTCTTGGTCTTTCACCAGTCCCCAACCAGAAGCCCACCCAGAGTTGACTCAGTGGAACAGAAGTGTGCTAGCACTCTTACCACTTAGGAGTTTACAAGGGTTTTAGAAGCCCTGTGTCAGGGATGGGTCAAAGACCAAATATTAGAAAAAGAGATGCTGCTAGTGCTTTTATTACTTAGGAAATTATAAGGATCTCAGAAGCTCGGTGCCAGGAACAGGGAGGCAGAGACCAATATATATTTCCTGTTAGGCCACTCATAACATTTTGTGAAGACCACAGAGCAACTGTAATTTTTTCTATGAAGCTCATTTTGCATGGTTTCATCCTGTACAGTCATTCTCTGTGATGGTGCACTGCCATGCAAATTGAGCACGATCTCTCCTAAGGAAAACAGAAGGCATGGTGAGCAAGAATAGTACGTTGAGTGAAAATCCCCCAGCTCAGAGCAGATGGCAGGAAAAGGAACGGCTACTAACCTTTGTAAGAAAATAATGCCCCCTTTGGGGCACCTGGGTGGCTCAGTCGCTTAAGCATCTGCCTTAGGGGGCGCCTGGGTGGCTCAGTTGGTTGGGCGACTGCCTTCGGCTCAGGTCATGATCCCGGAGACCCCGGATCGGGTCCCACATCGGGCTCCCTGCTCCACGGGAAGCCTGCTTCTCTCTCTCTCAGTCCCCCTGCTTGTGTTCCCTCTCTGGCTGTGTTTCTCTCTGTCAAATAAATAAAATCTTGAAAAGAAAAGAAAAGAAAAAAGAAAAGAGAAGAGAAGAGAAGAGAAGAGAAGAGAAGAGAAGAGAAGAGAAGAGAAGAGAAGAGAAAAGAAAAGAAAAGAAAAGAAAAGAAAAGAAAAGAAAAGAAAAGAATGCCCCCACAACTGGCACTGGCCTGGAGGGTGACCGTGCTGCTACAGAGTTATGTGGGGATACCACCACTCCCCGGAAGTTCCTTCCAAAAACAAAATCGCCGTGTCCAAGAGCTATCCGAACCACCATGTTCACTGCGACCTTATTCACCAGTCAGGACATGGGAACAACCTAAGTGTCCGTGGACAGATGAATGGATAAAGAAAATGAATACGTATACAATGAAATAAGAAAAAGAAGGAAATCCTGCCATTTGTGACAACATGAATGGACCTTGAGGGCATTATTAAGTAAGCCAGCCACAGAAAGACAAATAGCATATGGTCTCACTCAGATATTCAATCTAAAAACAAAAAACAAAAAACAAAAAGCAAAACCGAACTCCTACTCATACATACAGAAAACAGAATGCGGTGACCCAAGTTAGGGGGGTGAGAGAGATGAAGGAAGGTGGCCAAAAGGTACAAATTTGGGGGCTTCTGAGTGGCTCAGGCAGTTAAGCCTTGAGCTCAGGTCATGATCTCAGGGTCCTGGGATCAAGCCCCATGTCAGGCTCCCTGCTTAGCAGGGAGCCTGCTTCTCCCCCTCCTTCTACCCCTCTCCCCCACTGGTACTCTCTCCCTCACTTGCTCACTCTCAAGTAAGTAAATAAAATCTTTATTTAAAAAAAGGTACACACTCCCAGTTATAAGGCAAATAAATACAAGGGGTATATTGTATAAAATGGTGACTGTAGTTAACACTGCCACATATTGGAAATTGGCTAAGAAGTGTAGATCCTGAAAGTTCTTAACGACTAGGTAATTTTTTTCTTTTGTATCCATATGAGATAATGGATGTTATCTAAACTTGCTGTGGTAATTATTTCACAGTGTACATAGGTCCACTCAGGATGCTCTACATCTCAAACTTACACGGTGTTGTGCATCACTTATATCTCAATAAACCTGAGAGAAAAAAGTTTCTTCCCAGTTTTTTTAAATCCAGTGGCTCTCTAAAGCTTTTGCTTATAAGAGTAGGAGGAATTTCTGGCCCTGGTTTCCTGAGTGTACGTCCTTGTTCCCTTTCCTTCAGGAGCCAAGAATGTCTAGGTCAAAAATGCCCACTGTCTTAGTTGCTGTGTCAGGGACGGTGATAGCATTTATTCCAGTTCTTTCATATGAAGTCATCCTGGCCACTTAATCTTCCAGTGTAGTGACACAATAAAACCCTCTCAGCCTAATGGGTTCTGGCACATCTTTCCTGGGCTGATAGCCAGAAATGGATTGATGTGCAGGTTTGGAAGGAGAAAGCAAGCACAAAGAATTTTTCAAGCCAAGGATGAAACCAGAGAAAGAAAGAAATACAGTTTCTGTCAATGGCATTAAGTGAGGATTTTCTCTTAAAATCCCAAATGATGCTCTATAGTGCCATGAGTGATTTATAAGGCCAGCAAGGACTGGCGGTGCTTAATGGGGTCATTTGATTTTAATGCTTCAGATGGGACTGCTGCTATTTTTGGCCCAATAAATGAGTCTGCAGTGGTACACATGAGCAAATTTAAAAAGGTAAATCATGTTTGTACTGTGATCAGTTTAGAGGGGGAGGGTCCAAAGAAGAAGCAGGACAGACGGCGAGATGTGAGATGTAATCTTAGATGAAATGCGTAACATTCCCTCATCTCTGGGGTAAAGGTGCACAAGGCAGAGGCATCTATATTTATAGCTGTTCTGACTTCAGCTCTGAGATGTAATTTAAGAAACTCAAAGACCTATCTCATTGGATATACACCCTTGCTAAGTTCCTGGACTTCTTGCCTCTTTCTTGACCTCTTAAGTCTTTATAGATCTACCTTTGATTTGCAGTATGACCTTGAGCAAACTGTTTTTTCCAGTCTCACCCTCTTCACCTATAATGCGAGGGGATGGAAGGAGAAATCTGAAGTGTCTTTAGTTCAATGGCTTTGTGATTCCCTAAAGTTCTTCATGAGAAATGCTTTTAATTGGAGGGACAATTTCTGTCAATAAATTAATTTTTAAATATGAATTAAACCCAGCCTTGGTGTACAAAGGATTTAAGGTGACTTGCTTTCACTTTATTTCTCTGGCTTACATATATGAGGAAGTTTCTTTTCCTCTCAGCCCTGCATGGGGCTACCTTCAACTAAACTAAGTCATGGTCTGAGATTTTTGAAGTTTTCAAGAGTATTTTATATTGCTTCTTTGATTGGCAGCACAGATTAGCACATTCCTGAGACAGTTAAGATTTCCCTATAGAAATACATTAAAAATAAAATGTCGTTCATATAATAACCAGTTAGAAATGCTATAAAATAATTTGTGATGAAATATGAAGAAATAAAAACACTAACATAAAATAACTATCTTTGTGCTCATTTTAAGAACTATTGAGCACTGCCTATCCACACTTCATTTTCATCTCTGATAGGTAAAAAACAAGCTTTGACTCACCATAAATATTTTCTTATGATAAGAGCAAATTGGTTATATTCATAGCTTATGTCTGGCTCAAACTCTCAGAGGCTTTAAGACAACTTGACATTAAAAGCTCTTTCAGAACTTCTAAGTCCTAATTTTCCATACACCTTCCAAAAAGCATGTATGTCATAAGGAAAATAAATGCAATAACCTATAAGTCAAGCCTACAACAATAGTAGGAGACAGAAAATAATACAGTTCTCTTCAATTTATGTATAGTGGAGAAATGAAAACCCAGCACTGACAACTGCTGAGCTGTGCTGGAGTGATGTGTCAGGCAGCTTCTAGCAGTAGAGGAATGAAGGTAAACTCCTTCAGAAAGAAGGTCCCACAGCAAGTGGAGAAACCTTAAAACACTGTATGGCACTGTGCCAGTTCCTTTCATGTGATCACCTTGCCTTTTATGTGCCTGGAAGTCATGAAAGGAAGGTACTCCACATCAGCTAGGAGGCATCCTTGCTGTAAATATTTGACGTCCAGTGAATTCCAGGAAAGAGAAGAATATGGAACATGGGATATTCTGTAGATAACTGACTTGTACTCTAAAGAAGATTCAACGTAATGAAGAACCAAGAGAAGTAGAAAGATGGTTTCAGGTTGGGGTCAGGTGATAATGAGACACAACAACCAAACACAGTATCACAGGATGGGAGTCCTGCCTGCATCTTGAATGGGCATGCAGCTACAAAGTCCACGTGGCCTGTGGGAGGGGCATTGCAGTACAACTGTGTGTGGTGTGATATTACCGAATGAAAGTTGATTTTTCAGATATGGTAATGGGGATGTCGTCTAGGAGAAAGTCCTTGTTCCTAAGAGATGCAAACTGGAGAATTTAGAGGTGAACTGCGATGAGGTCTGGCGTCTGCTTTCAGAGAGTTTGGTAGAAGGGGAGCATGTCTACATGCACTGAGGGGTGCAGTGGGTGTGATAAGATACTAGCCACTGTTGGACCTATTGTAGGGTAGACTGTGGTAGCAATCTTTCTGTGGCCTTACAATTTTCCAAAAGAAAAGAAAATTTTGGTCCTCTTAGTTTAAGTCTTTGAGACATTGAGCTATGTCCTGTGCACTTTCTAGTGATGTTTCCCGGGGGCCTCTCCCTGTATGTGTTTATCCTCCCTACAGCAGGCAGAGAGTACAGAGAGGAGAAAAAAGATGGAAGCTCCTGAAGCTTTCAGGTTCCCAGTTAGCACCATACAACTGTTATGTCTGGAGTTTCTCTGGCCCCGTATTTCTGGAAGTGTAGTCTGTGAACCACTGGTGACCCTACATGATATTAGGCCTGCCCCAGACCTTGGGGGTGGGCCTCAAGAATCAGAGTGATAGAAAGTGCCCTTGAGTCTTTGGCACACTCAAACTTGAGAAGCCTTGACTCTTTTACCAGGGAGCTGTTTCATGCACTGCTGTTCCACCAGATTTGTAGTGTGGCTGCTATTATAGATCTCAGACTCAAATGCATTTCATTCCTGAAAGAATCACAACTTCTCCCTTTCCTCTTCCTGTACCTGCTGTTATCCCCCCAATACAATTATTCGAACATTGATTGGCATGTTTAAATAGAACAACAGCTTTCTTAACACTGAGTTAAGATATTATATTAACTAGGAGAAGGACATATTAACCTTAAACCATCCACTGCAGTTGACAAAATTAGTACCTAAGGAGGTAAGATATGGGACACTTAAGCTTTGATGGGGGTTGAGGAATGGACAGGCAGAGAGAATGTCCTGGAAGTCTGGAATTATATCTGAGCCTGGTGGCACACTATAGTTGGGGGGCCCTCATCAGCTGGGGCCATGAGAGGGCCCATCGTTTTGAAAGAGTGTGGCATCTTGAGAGAGCTAAGAAGGAAGAAGGGGTGCCAAGGGTGGGACAGAGGATCCTGGGAAAATTTGTTTACAGACTTTTGACAGAGAATTATAAAAACCTCATTTCCAGTTTAGGAATGGTTCTTGGAAAGAAGAAAAGTTATTAATTCCCTATTTCTAAGTAATTGGGTTCATAGGGACATGTTCTTGGTTGTGGATCATGGTTGTGGCTAATGAAATATTACCCTTAGCCATTAACACTGGAACTCCTCCTAGTGAAATGCCTCTTCATTCTCTTAGAAGAGCACCACTCCCCCAGCCCAATCAGGAACATGTGGGACTGGATGAAGAGCTAATCAAAGGTGCAATACCATTTCCATAAATTCTGCTGCTCACCTATGATGGCTGAGTTCCATTGGGAAGAAGAAGAGGGAATGAAGTGGATATGGGGTGTCTTCAGGGGGGTTAATGTAAGTTCTACAGTTGATTGTGGTGGTGGCTTTACAACCCTGTGAACATACTAAAAACCATTCAGTTTTGCCCTTTAAATGGGCAAATCATATGGTATGTAAATTATATCTCAATAAAGCTGTAACACAATTTTAAAAGTCACCAGAAACGTACCTAAGAGTGCAAAGAACAGAAAATTCTCTGTGAATTATAATGTGACTCTCTGGCCAAATGCTAAGGACACATTATAGGAAACTTGTCATCCAAGATGGGGGAAAAGTAATTATGAAACTTTTCAAGAACCATAGATAAAAATGATGAAAATAAGAAGACCTGTTTCTTTTGCATCACCTGCCCATTGCTTCTGTATTTTTTAAGTAGGTAAAGTAACCAGGGGGACTAGAAAGAGGAGGTGAGAATGTGGGCATATTTCAATAAAAATTTCATTTATTGTTTTTCTTAAGGACACAGTGTATCTCTAGAACTGACACTGAGATGATGTGGGTGGCTTCAGATGAGTGGGATTATTCCTGTACTGTTATTATAATAATTGAATTTTCAGAAACAGAAATTCATAGGCAACCATGACAGTTAACCTGTATCCCTTCCTGTCAGTTAATGTTTTAGTACAGAGTCAGTTAAATCTGTGTTGATTTGTTTGTGCTTGTAGGGCTCACAGATAGTAATGTCTTTTCTTTAAACCTATCACCCAAACACTTGAGGGCTTGGAAGGTAGGAGAAGGGGGTAGAAGAACAACAAAGAGTTACTATGAAGTAATGAGTCTAGTGGCCTTGCAAGCCTCAGAAGTTGGAACAAGTGTTGAGCAACCCTGGCTTCATCTGACTCCCTTGGTAAAGAGTGGGGGCCATTTGGGGTATGAGGCCTAGGCATCTGGGTCAGGATGTCTCATTTCTCAGATGTGGGGTGCCTTGGGAGAAACCAAAGCAAAAGTCAGGCAGACTGTTCAAACTATTTGCCCATCTAAAAGGGCCAGGCCAAGAGGGAGAATCAAATACATAGGCTTTAGAGAGAAACCACTTGAGAAAAGAGGGTTGAATCAGCCGTTGGAAGTGGGCTAAGAGGCCATTTCAGTGGATCAGGTGAATGAAGAGGGGAAAAGAAGGGGAAAGAACTGTTAATGGTACTGACTCTTTGTTGTTCCATCACAACTCTTATGAGTCAAAGAATTATGGAATCTAGTAGTTCCATCCACCAGCCAGGCAGTTAGGAAAACCTCCAAGGAGAAGAGTGTTGATGTTTTTGGACCTCCAGAGTGGTTGCCAGATCCATTGCTAAACCACCCTTACTACTGAAAAGTTCTTCCTTACATCAAAATGCACAGTTGCTGCACGTAAAACCCATTTCTGACCTTGACCGCTTATTGGCTGGGCATCAATGTGCAGCTGGTGAAGGTGTAGGAAGCCATAGTCTAAGAGTTAGTCTCCTCATTTGTAAAATTGGCGTAATGATAGGGCCTGCCTTACAGGGTTATTGGAGAGATTGAATGAGCTGAGATTTAGAAAGTATACAGATTAGATCTTGGCACACGGTATGCATTGCTTTCAGTGTTAGAATCAGTCCTAGTATTAGTGTTTCTTTTGTTCTTAGTACTACTGAGGCACATATCCTGTGCTAATCAAAAGAAGGCTCCTATCTGACAAATAACGGTATCTGTAAATTTCTTGAAAATATTGCTGACCAAAAAAAAATGTAGTTAGTGGTTTTCTGGGTGTTCAGTATGTGATAAGCCTTCTAGGGTGTTTTATTTAGACTTTAGAGTATCTCTTTGTATCTGCAGGATGACCTCTTAAATAAAAGGAAGCTCATTTTACACATTAGAGAATAAGCTTGGAAAATTAAGTGACTTGCTCAAGGTCCCCCAACTCATAAGTTGGAAGTGGAACTTGAATCAAGTCCTATATGACTCCAACACCTCTTCTTAAGAGTGAGAGCAACCACAGAAGTACATGGTCAATGTTTTGCTCTTACAATGGCCTTGGGGACACCTTGTAAATCTCAAGGTTAGCACAGTGCCAGCAATTTCTTCACTTTCCTTATAATTTGTCATGGATCTATAGATTTGCCCATTATGATTTCTAAAATCTTCTGGAAGCATTCATGTTTTTAGTGTGTACTGGTCTTTATACTAACAAATTTTCTAAGCCAGTAGGTTTTTAAATAGTGTGGGTTTTTTTCTGACACAGCCTCAGTGGAGGAGAAGACTAAGTGGGTACCTTTTCTAGTCACACCCTATGTCCACTCCATTCAGAACTGTTTCTGTTTCATTCGGTTTATACTTTAGGGTTCTGTGTAAGAAGATATCTTTGAAGGGAAAAGAATATTCTGTTGCTAAAAATAAAAATGTTTGAAAATCAATGCCTCAAACTACTATTGGTAATACTTGTATTTAATTTTCTCAAAAGAGATTGTTCAAATATGCCCTATTCTCATTTCTTGCATTCTAAGTTTTCAGGAATAACTGTCTTGTTTCTGCTATATATACCCTTCATGGTTTGCTAGATTTATAGTAATTTCTGTGTTTGGCATGTTGGTTTTTCCTAATATGCTTTTCCTCTAATAATACCATGTACTTCTATGAGGGTTTCTTACTCAGCCTTGGCTGGTCATGTATCCTATCCCACAGGCAAACTTACTTGTCTAGTAATATGTGGCTGAAGCAGAACAAATTTGAGTCTTTTCCTACATCAATATTCAAAACATTAGCTGGTAAATGAAATCTTGCTGGGATAAGCAAAGCAGAGAATGGGGGGAAAGTCAGAATCCTGATGAAATTGTTTGGGCTCCTGGATCCAGTTGGACCTGAAACCATGTTCATATGTGGATTCTCCAATTAAATCATCCAAAACTTTACCTTTTCCTGGATGTCTTCCAAGATCAACCCAGTTAATCTTGATTGCTGTGTCTGCTCCATCCCTGGCATTTAAGGCTTTGCACATTACTCATTTGTACTTGTTGAGAATGCTATTTTATAAAAAAAAAACTGTCCTTAAGTTATTCCAAAAGTAGACCTCATCTCTTTTATCAACTAAGAAGGAAGATCCTCAAGGAAGGGGTCATTGTCTCAATATATGTAGCCTCTGAGTGAGTCTTTGCCTTTTTTTTTTTTTAAGAGAGTGCATGTGTGCGAGTGAGAGGGGAGGGGCAGAGAGAGAGAGGGAGAGAGAGAATCTTAAGCAGGCTCCATGCTCAGTGTGGAGCCAGATATGGGGTTTGATCTCACAACCCTGAGATCACGATCTGAGCTGAAATCCAGAGTCGGACGCTTAACCTACTGAGCCACCCAGACGTCCCATTGCCTTTCTGTAATACAAGCAGTGACAGGCAGCTTTTGAAATCTCTGCCCAGTGGCCAGCCTCATGCACACATGTGTTGTAACCATGTCCTCAGTTCTGTTCTTTACCATTTGCCTTCACATACATATAGTTTTCATGATCTACGTATGTCCACCAACTCTTTTAACCTGCTTTTAGTGGGAGATGCTATATGAGGCAAAATGATTTTTTTAACTCATAACAAAATGAGTTAACATTCAGTGTTTTATTAGTTTCAGGTATACAATATAGTGATTCAACAATTCTATACATTACTCAGTGCTCATCATGGTAAGTGTACTCTATCTCCATTACCCATTTCCCCATCTTCCTACCCACCTCCCCTCTAGTAGCCATCAGCTTATTCTCTATAGTTAAGATTCTGTTTTTTGATTTGTCTTTTTCCTTTGTTCATTTGTTTTGTTTCTTAAATTCCACATGAGGGAAATCATATTGTATTTGTCTTTCTCTGACTGACTTTTACTTCACCTAGCATTATAATCTCTAGATCTATCCATGTTGTTGCAAATAGCAAGATCTCATTCTTTTTTATGGCCAAGTAATATTCCAATGTGTATATATACCACATCTTCTTTATCTATTCTTTTATCAGTGGATACTTCAGCTGCTTCTGTAATTTGACTATTGTAAATAATGCTGCAATAAATATAGGGGTACATATATCATGTTGTCATATTTTTTCCAGAAAATACCAAATACCTAGTAGTAGAATCATATGATAATTCCATTTTTAATTTTTTGATAACCCTCCATACTTTTTCATAGTGGCCACACCAGTTTGCATTCCCACCAGTAGTGCATAAGATTTCCTTTTTCTCCACAACCTTGCCAATACTTGTTATTTCTTATGTTTTTGATTCTAGCTATTCTGGTATGAGGTGATATTTCATTGTGATTTTGATTTGCATTTCCCTGATGATGAGTGATGCTGAGCATCTTTTCATGTGTCTGTTGGCCATCTGTATGTCTTTGAAGAAATGTCTGTTTATATCTTCTGACCATTTTTTTAGTTGGCTTATTTATTTTTTGGTGTTTAGTTGTATAAATTCTTTACATGTTTTGGATGCCAGTCCTTTATCAGTTATGCCACTTGCAAATATCTTCTCTCATTCAGTAGGTTGTCTTTTAGTTTTGTTGATTATTTCCTTTGCTGTAAAAAAGCTTTTTATTTTGATGTAGTTCCAATAGTTTATCTTTGCTTTTGTTTCCTTGCCTTAGGAGACATATCTAGAAAAATTTAGCTATGACCAATGTGCTGTCTTCTATGGTTTTTATGATTTTAGATTTCATATTTAGGTCCTTAATCCATTTTAAGTTTATTTGTGTATATGGCATAACAAAGTGGCCCAGTTTCCTACTTTTGCATGTAGTTGTTCAGTTTTCCTAACACCATTTGTTGAAAAGACTCTTTCCTTTTCTTTCTTTCTTTCTTTCTTTCTTTCTTTCTTTCTTTCTTTCTTTCTTTCTCTCTCTCTCTCTCTCTCTTTCTTTCTTTCTTTCTTTCTTTCTTCCTCTCTTTCCTTCTAGATTTCTAGATTTCTATTTTTTTTTATTTGTCAGACTGAGAGAGAGAGGTAGGCAGAGGGAGAATCAGGATCCCTGCTGAGCAAGGAGCCCAATGTGGGACTTGATTCCAGGGCCCTAGGATTGTGACCTGAGCTGAAGGCTGATGCTTAACCAACTGAGCCACCTAGGCTTCCTGAAAACACTATTTCTTTCCCATTGCATATTCTTGTCTCCTTTGTCAAGTAGTAATTGACCATATAATCATAGGTTTATTTCTGGGCTTTCTACTCTCTTCTATCAATCACTATGTCTGTTTTTGTGCCAGTACCATACTATTTTGATTACTATAGCTTTGTAGTATAACTTGAAATCTGGAATTGTGATATTTCCATGTTTGTTTTTCTTTTTCAAGATTACTTTGGCTATTAAGAATCTTTTGTAGTTCACTACAAATTTTAGGATTATTTGTTTTAGTTTTGTGAACAGTGCTATTGGTATTTTGATAGAGATTGCTTTAAATTTGTTGATTACTTTGGGTAGTATAGACATTTTATCAATATTTGTTCTTCTAATCCATGATCATGGTATGTCTTTCTATTTGTTTATGTTATTTTCAATTTCTTTCATCAATGTTTTATAGTTTTCCAAGTTCAGGTCTACACTTCCTTGGTTAAGTTTATTCTAGGTATTTTATTATTTTTGGTACAGTTGTAAATAGGATTGTTTTAATAATTTCTCTTTCCACTCTTTCATTGTTAGTATATACAAATTCAAAGGATGTCTATACATTGATTTTGTATCCTGCAAGCTTGCTGAATTCATTTATCAGTTCTGGTAGCTTTTTGGTGGAATCTGGGTTTTCTGTTTCCAGTATCATGTCATTTGCAAATAGTGAAAGGTTTATTTCTTCTTTATCAATTTGAATGCCTTTTATTTATTTTTCTTGTCTGATTGCTGTGGCTAAGACTTCCAGTACTATGTTGACTAAAAATGGTAAAATTGGACATCCTTGTCTTATTCTTGATCTTAGGGGGAAATTTCAACTTTCACTAATAAGTATATTAGCTATGGGTTTTTCTATATATTTTTCTTTATTGTGTGAGATATGTTCCCTCTAAAACTACTCTGTTAATAGTTTTTATCATGAATTGTTTTACTTTTTCAAATGCTTTTTCTGCATCTATTAAAATGATCATATGGTTTTTATCCTTTCTCTTCTTGATTGATGTATCATGTTGATTGATTTGCAAATATTGCACTGCCCTTGCATCCCAGGAATAAATCCCAGTAGATTGTGGTGAATGATTTTTTTTGATGTATTGTTGAATTTGGTTTGCTAGTATTTTTTGAGTATTTTTGCATCTATGTGCATCAAAGATATTGGCCTGCACTTCTCTTTTTCTGTGCATTTTTATTTGGTTTTGGTGTCAGGTTATGATTATGTAGTGTCCTTGATCCTTTGTTGCAGTTTTTGTTTTTTAAAGTCTATTTTGTCTGATATAAATATTATTAACCCATATTTCTTTTCATTTCCATTTGCATGATGAATGCTTTTCCATCCCTTCACTTTCAGTCTGTATGTGTCTTTAGGTATGAAATGAGTCTCTTGTAGGCAAGATGGGTCTTGCTTTTTAGCCTGTTTTGTCACCCTATGTCTTTTGATTGGAGTTTTAGTCCATTTACATTCAAAATAATTATTCATAGGTATGTACTTATTGGCATTTCATTATTTGCTTTATGGTGTCTTTGTTGTTTTTGTTCTTCTCTGTTTCTTTCTTTTCTTGCTCTTTTTCTCATGATTTCTGGCTTTATTTAGTGATATATCTGGATTTCTTTCTTTTGATTTTTTGCTTATCTATTACTGATTTTTGATTTGTGATTACCATTGTTGTTTATATGTAACACCTTATGCATATAGCAATAGCAATCTATATTAAGTTGGGGGGGTCACTTTCCTGGGAAGGAAACAAATCACATCTCGGGCCTGGGGCTGTCATTTAACAAAGCACACCTAGAACCCTTTATGCATGTCATAGTATGGAGGATCACCAAGTCTATATTCCAGCCAAACTCTGTGATTCTTGTTTCTCTGAGATTCTCTGATTTCCAAATCTTCCATCATTCAAGTCTCTGTGTTTGGAGCTTCCCCTTAATTGTTGCTATCCAAATACTACTCTTTCTTACAAGGCTATTTCTTCTTTGAAGCATTTTTGGAACTCCTCATCATCAACAACATAGATTTTTTAAAATTAATTAATTAATTTATTTATTTTCAATGTTTGAAGATTCATTGTTTATGCCCCACATCCAGTGCTCCATGCAATACGTGCCCTCAGTACCACCACCAGGCTCACCCATTCCCCCACCCCCTCCCTTCCAACACCCTCAGTTTGTTTCTGAGTCCAAAGTCTCTTATGTTTCATTTCCCTCCCTGATTTACCCTACTTCCCATTTCTTTTCCTTCTCCTACTGTCCTCTATATTACTCCTCATGCACCACAAGTAAGTGAAACCATGTGATAACTTGACTTTCTCTACTTGGCTTATTTCACCAGCAAAACCTCTTCCAGTCCGGTCCATTTGCTACAAAATTTGGGTATTCATCCTTTCTGATAGAGGCGTAATGTTCCATTCTATATATGTACCACATCTTCTTTATCTATTCATCTGTTGAAGGGCACCTTGGCTCTTTACACAGTTTGGCGATTGTGGGCCTTGCTGCAATGAACATTGGGGTACCTATGGCCCTTCTTTTCACTACATCTGTATCTTTGGGGTAAATGCCCAGTAGTGCAATTGCAGGGTCATAGGGTAGCTCTATCTTTAATTTTTTAAGGAATCTCCACACTGTTTTCCAAAGCGGCTGCACCAACTTACATTGCCACCAACAGTGTAAGAGGGTTCCCCTTTCTCCGCAGCCTCTCCAACACTTGTTGTTTCCTGACTTGTTAATTTTGGCCATTCTGACTGGTGTAAGGTGGTATCTCAGTGTGGTTTTGATTTGAATTTCCCTGATAGCTAGTGGCGCTGAACATTTTTTCATGCATCTGTTAGCCATTTGTATGTCTTCTGTGGAGAAGTGCTTCTTCATGTCTCCTGCCTGTTTTTGGATGTGGTCATCTTCTTTTTGGATGTTGAGTTTGTGTAGTTCTTTATAGATCTTGGATATAAACCCTTTGTCTGTAGTGTCATTTGCAAATATCCTCTCCCATTCTGTGGGTTGCCTCTTTGTTTTGTTGACTATTTCCTTTGCCATGAAGAAGCTTTTTATTTTATGAAGTCCTAAAAGTTCATTTTCACTTTTGTCTCCTTTGCCTTTGGAGATGTGTCTTGAAAGAAGTTGCTGTGGCTGATTTCAAAGAGGTTACTAGTTATGTTCTCCTCTAGGATTTTGATAGATTCCTGCCTCACATTGAGGTCTTTCATCCATTTCAAGTTTATCTTTGTGTGTGGTGTAAGAGAATGGTCTAGTTTCATTCTTCTGTATGTAGCTGTCCAATTTTCCCAGCACCATTTATTGAAGAGACTGTCTTTTTTCCCACTGGATATTTTTCCTGCTTTGTTAAAGATGATTTGACCATAGAGTTGTGGGTCCATATCTGGACTCTCTACTCTGTTCCATTGGTCTATTTGTCTGTTTTTGTGCCAGTACCATGCTGTCTTGGTGATCACAGTTTTGTAATAAAGCCTGAAATCAGGTAACGTGATGCCACCAGCTTTGTTTTTCTTCTTCAACAATTTCTTAGTGATTCCGGGTCTTTTTTGGTTCCATATAAATTTTAGGATTGTTTGTTCCAACGCCTTGAAAAATGTTGGTGGAATTTTGATCAGGATGGCATTGAAAGTATAGATTGCTCTGGGTAGTATAGACATTTTAACAATGTTTATTCTTCCGATCCATGAGCAGAGAATGCTCTTCCATTGTTTGTATCCTCTTCAGTTTCTTTCAGGAGTGTTCTATAGTTCCTCAAGTACAGAACTTCTTTGGTTAGGTTTATTCCTAGTTATCTTATGATTTTTGGTCTATAGTAAATGGAATATATTCCCTGATTTCCCTTTCTATATTTTCGTTGTTAGTGTGTAAGAACGCAACTGATTCCTATGCATTGATTTTGCATCCTGACACATTACTGAATTGTTGTATGAGTTCTAGTAGTTTGGGGGTAGAGTCTTTTGAGTTTTCCACATAGAGTATCATGTCATCTGCAAAGAGAGAGAGTTTGACTTCTTTGCCAATTTGAATACCTTTTATTTCTTTCTGTTGTCTGATTGCTGTTGCTAGGGCTTCTAATGCTGTGTTGAACAATAGTGGTGAGAATGGGCATCCTTGTCTTGTTCCTGATCTCAGTGGGAAGGCTGTCAGTTTTTCCCCGTTGAGAATGATATTCACTGTGGGTTTTCATAGATAAATTTTATGAGATTGAGGAATGTTCCCTCTATCCCCTATACTTTGAAGAGTTTTAATCAGGAACGGATGTTGTATTTTGTCAAATGCCTTTTCTGCATCAATTGAGAGTACCATGTGGTTCTTCTCTCTTCTCTTATTGATTTCTTCTATCACATTGATTGATTTGCAAGTGTTGAACCACCCTTGCATCCCTGGGATAAATCCCGCCTGGTCGTGGTGGATAATCTTTTTAATGTACCATTGGATCCTATTAGCAAGGATCTTGTTAAGAATCTTGGCATCCATATTCATCAGAGATATTGGTCTGAAGTTCTCCTTTTTGATGGGGTCTTTGTCTGCATCAACAGCATACTTATGTCATTTACTATGTGTGTGTAGATATCCTCATTCAATTTTCACAATAACCCTGCAAGTTCAGTGCTATTAGTATTCCCATCACAAATGATAAAATCAATGTACAACAAGGATAAGTAATTATCCCAGGACTGTACAGCAAGTATGTGGCAAAGAAAGGATTTGAATTTAAGATGCTTGGCTCTAGAGTCTGTGTTCTCATTTCCTATAATGATTACTTGAACTTCTCATGGCCCTTCTCACACTCTGTCTTATATTTTCATTATCTGTGTATTCATTCCTTCTCCTAGTCTCTCAGCTCCTTGAGGATAGGGTGTAGTGAAATGTGCATAGCATTTGAAATCAGAAAGAATGGGCTTGAACATATGATTTATGGAAATTAGCTATAATAGTTCAAAGGATAAGTATTAAGAATAGTAATGGTTTGCTTTCCTCACCCTTTGTTGGCAGGAAACTTCTGTTAAGACATGACTATTGTTCACTTATATGTGGAATCTAAAAAACCAGACTTGTAAAAATAGTGATTAAACTGGCATTTTCCAGAAGCAGAGGGTGGGGGATATGGAGATTGGGTGAAGGTGGTCAAAGGTACAAGCTTCTAATTATAAGGCAACTATATTCTGGGGTGTAATGTATAATGATAACTACAGTTAACAGTGCTGTACTGTATATTTGAAAGTTGCTAGGAGAATGCATCTGAAGAGTTCTTATCACAATAAAATTGTAACTATGTATTCATCCTTTCTGATGGCTGAGTAATATTCCATTGTATATATGGACCACATCTTCTTTATCCATTTGTCTCTTTTTAAAAAATATTTTTTTTATTTATTTGACACAGAGAGAGATCACAGGCAGGCAGAGAGGCAGGCAGAGAGAGAGGAGGAAGCAGGCTCCCTGCCAAGCAGAGAGCCTGATGCGGACCTCAATCCCAGGACCCTGAGATCATGACTTGAACTGAAGGCAGAGGCTTTAACACACTGAGCCACCCCCGTGCCCTATCCATTCGTCTCTTAAAGGGCATTTTGGCTCTTTCCACAGTAGGCTCTTGTGGACACTACATCAAAAACTAATGATATACTGTATGGTGACTACCATAATGTAATAAAAAAATTGTGACTATGTAAAGTAATCAATGTGAACTAAACATTGCTGTCATCATTTTATAATATATACACATATATCAAATCACATCATACATCTTAAACTTATACAATGTTTTATGTCAATTATATCTCAGTAAAACTGGGAAGAAAATTACAAAGAAAAAGCAAACTGCTATTCGTGGATGTATGGGGCCAGTGAACCTGCTTGGTCCAGGCCAGTGCAGGAACCTCACCAGTTGCAAAAAGATTATCCTTTCTACTTGCTTTTTTTCCAGGAGGGTTTAGGCAGCCTTCTAGTTTTCTTCTCAATTCTGGCTGGCTCAAAAGCTGTGTGAATTTTCCCCACAGCAATGATGAAGAGAAAATGCCTTCTCTTGCCCATATTCTTTACAGAATGATTACATGGCTTCATTTATTTTTTCTTATTTTTTTAAGATTTTATTTAGTTATTTGACAGAGAGAAATGCAACTAGAGAGGGAACATAAGCAAAGGGAATGGGAGAGGGAGACGCAAACTTCCTGCTGACCATGGAGCCTGATGTGGGGCTAGATCCCAGGACTTCAGGATCATGACATCAGCTGAAGGCAGACACTCAACGACTGAGCCACCCAGTGCCCCATTTGCTTTTTCTTTCTTTTTTTTTTCTTAATGTAAGCAGACATCTGAACTCATATTTTCCTTTAGGGGGAAGTCGTAAAGACAGCAGAGACTACTGAGGGCGAGCCCTTGTCTGTCTCAGCAAGGACACCTGTGGAATTCAGACGAGCTGCAGCCTGCATAGCTGTTGTGCTACATTACTTTGTGCTGACCTGGCCTGTTGGCTCAGAAACTGTTCAAGGGGAGTTAGGAGCCTCTGAGGATGGCTCCTAACAAAGTATTAACCTACAGAGCCAAACAAATTCCAGGAAGAACATATACGACAGAGCTGGAGACCATTGATTTTCTCAACTAGCCTAATGAGTCACAATTCCAGGCTTAAAACCTTGGAGTCATTGTGGACTCTTCTGTCATACCCCATATCCACACCATAGGAAATTATGCTGGCTCTCCTATCCATACATGTCTAGATCCAGGTATCCCTCACCTTTGCTGTTTCTGCTATGGTCCAAACCACCATTATCTTCCACTTTGAGCTATTATAGGAGCCTCCTGTGAGACTCCCTCCTCCCATTTTTGTCCCCATGCAGGCTGATGGGGATTGGAATATGCCACCCTAAACTAGGCCACTTTGGCAGAAGGATTACTATAAGCTGAAGGCATTTGAGATTCAATAGATGCAGAAAGGAGGCTTCCTGGAGCTTTCCTTTTCTAACTAAAAGCAGAGACTCCTGAAAGAGGCCTGCCCTCGATCCCTTCTCCTGGGAATGTAGCATGGCCAGGAAGTAGCAGAAAGTTGGCACCCTGATGAACCTACACAAACAACCTTGCTAAGAAGTCCCTACCCCCTCCCACCCATCTCTACCATGTACTACCTCACAGCTTGCAGCCCTCAAGAGCCTAAATACCCCTTTCCTTTGTCTTGTTATGTCTCCATGGTTTATTGCTCTTTGTTAAAAGTGGTACATTAGCTCTTAGGCCCACCCACTTCTTTGAGTCTTCATCTGTTTTCTGTGTCATGTAAAAATTAACATCAAGTAAAATTTATATGCCTTTCTTCTCTTCATCTGTCTTTTGTCAGAGCCAGAACCACTGAATAAAAGAGGGTACCGTAGAGAAAAAAGATTTTTTTTTCCTTCTCTATAGGCCATTCTATATCCAGAGTGATCCCCTTAAAACTTGACAGGTCATGTCATTTCTTTAATCAAAACTCTGTGATGACTTCCCATCTCACTCAGAATGAAAACCAACATCTTTAGGGTGGCCCATAGGCCCCATAGGACCTGGCACCCATGACCTACCTGGCCTTACCTCTACAAATCCTCTGTTTACCCCTTTCACCACATTGGACGGTGTGCTGTTATTTCCTCAGGTATTTCCACGAAAGCTTCCTTGTGTTTATTAGAATGTTCTTCCCCCAGAGATCTCCATGGTGCACAACCTCACCTCCTTCAAGTCTTTCCTCAGTGCGAGGCCCACCCTGTCCCTGCTACAAAGACTGTGTTCTACTCTCTGACACTTCCAGAACCCCTCCCTGCTTTTTCTATTAGAATTTATCACCTTCTATGCATTATCAAATGGACATATATTTTGCTTATTTTCTGTCTTCTCCCACTAGATTATGAACTCTACTAAGGCAGGGATTTTTCTTTGTTTTGGTTTGGTTTGTAGTGCTCTATCTCTAATACCTAGAACAGCACCTGTTACACGGTAGAAGATCAATACAGATTTGTTGAAAAGTTTGTTGTTTCCTCAGAAAGGATCCATTTGCCACCCAGCTGGCAGAATGAGTGAGTTGAATGACGCCTTCCCCAAGTTCTTTTCAGGGCACGGAGTTCATGATCATTTGGGATCTCAGCTCTGGGCTTGATCATGCTTCATGCCTTCCCTCTTTTCAGGATGAGTGACCACTGACTGTATGCTCATTATTCAAGGGAAAGATGTCTGAATTATGGCATTACTTGTAAAGTGCAGCAATTTTCTTAAAATTGGTTAATGTCAGTGTTAGAGGGGATGAATCTTACAAAATTTCAGACTTCAATCTTATAGGAGTTTATAGGAGAGGAGCTTTCATATAGAAAAAAAAATGAAATCCAAAATTCCTTTTTAAGAAATTAGCTTCCTCCTCCCTCTTTTGATTTTTGAACCCTTTAATGTTATGTTTGACTTTTGAGGGGAAAAAATAGGAAATTAAATAAGTCAAAACAAAAGGTCAGTTTCCATTATTTTGATGATATTGAGATTATTTGGAACTCTAACACTCAAGTAGGATAAAAGCTTAGACATTTCAGCTTCAGTGTATTTTCTTTGGCATCTGATAATTTTCGCTCCCATAGCAGAGGGAAAGAAAGAGTCCAAATAGTATGTCTCAAATCTGCAAATGTCCAGGATAGGAGTTGGATATGTCTCTTTTTGGGCAATTAACACCCCCACTGCGTAATGAAATTTAGGAATAGGTGGGAGAGATTATAAAGACGTGGCCCAATTAAGTCTGGAATGCTAATCTCATGAAGCATATTTTATCAATGAGATCATTAGCACCTTGTATTAGGTCTTACCCTAAAGCAAAGTCGAAACACATTTTCATCCTGTAGAGCAGAACCGTTTTCAAAGAGCCAGCTCCTGAAGGCAGGTAAAAATAGAGCCATCCTTTCAGACCCACCAAGATGGCACCCTGTGTGGGTGGAAGATGCATTGTTCGTTGATGGCATGTGCATAAAGTAACTGTTTCTTAACAGGACAAAAAAAGTGGAGAGATAGTGACAAAAAAAAAAAAAATCCCAGGGTTCTATGTAAACATACTTTAACAGCTTTTACTTCTCAAACTGATTTGACAGGACTTAGCTAGAATTTGAGGAAATAGAAACCACTTCCCCGCCCTCGACCCAGGAGACTAGAGAAAAACAAAGCAAGCCATTTTGACGTTAACCCGTAAGAGCTCTAAGGTTCTGAGACTCTAGCTTCTGTATGTTTTATATCGAATTTTAAACTGTATATGTAATAATAACTTAGAATTCATGGCCATAATTTATCTGTTGCTTGCTTGCTAAAGGCCAGGCACCAAGCTAGCCATCTATCTCCTTTAGCCTTCGGAATGACTAATGGAACAGGTAGTATTCCCACTCTAGAGTTCAGAGACTTCTACCTGTGAAGGTTTAGAGTAGTTAAATTATTTCCCTGAGGTTGTGTGAGAAAACTAAGGCTTGAGTGCAGATCTACTTATCTTTGAACTATGTGATTTTAAACATCATGCCATATTGCCTAACACGTTGCTTCTCAACCTTTCCAGATACAATTTGTTCATAGCAAATAGTTTAAATGTTCCTTTATTAACCTAAAATCAAACTTATAGGCATTATTATTGACTACTTTATAATTTTGAAGAATCCCTGGCATTTTAAGTGTAATAAAAATGGGAGAAGAAAGGAAAATATTTTCTAATAATATGTTACTCAAATATCTTAAGAAGCAAGCTTGACATCGTTAGAAGGTAGAGTTATGTCATCAGGTGCTTGTATGTTTGTTGAAAGTAGTTATGAATGCAAATATCATTAGCAGTGTTGTCATTGGTCACATGAATTTTTGAAATAGAAAACATTTCTTGGATCACCTAGGTGGTGCAGTCTGTTAAGCATCTGATTTTTGGTTTTGGCTCACGTTGTAATCTCAGGGTCATGAGATCAAGCCCTGCATCTGGCTATGCGATGAGTACAGAGTCTGCTTAAGATTCTCTCTCCTGGAGAAAAAAAAATAAAACAAGACAAAATCAGAGAGGGAGACAAACCATAAGAGACTGTAAAGCATAGGAAACAAACAGGGGATTGCTGGAGGGGATGGGAGTAGGGGGATGGGATAACTGGGTGGTGGACATTAAGGAAGGCATGTGATGTAATGAGCACTGGGTGTTATCAAGACTGATGAATCATTGCCCTCTACCTCTAACCAACAACACATTATATGTTAATTGAATTTAAATAAAAATAAATTTAATAAGATAAATTTTAAAAAGAGATTCTTTCTCCCGCTCCCTCTGCCTCTCCCTGCTTGCAGTCTGTCTTTCTCTAAAATAAGTAAATCTTAAAAAAAACAACAACAAAAAAAACCACATTTCTTCGTCAAACTCAGCAAAATACAGTGAAAACTCCCCTTTCTTTATACAGTAGTTGCATTCTTGGACAATTTAATAAAAACAGAAGTCCAACATCCCCTCATTTTTTTCTGTTTATATGAAAAGCATATTTTGGTTATATAGGCTCAGGTGATGATAAATGTGAATGCTAATTAGGGCTTTCGAATGTCAAGACATGCAGGATTCCTACCTACTAAATGCTGATAGGGCCTTCCAATTATTGTAATGGACAAAAACCAAAAAACAAAACACACCACCGCAGATTTTCAAAACATTCCCTAAGGAGCAGTACCACCTCTTTGAAAAACTACTGGCAAGATTTAGCCCACCTTTGAGTTCAGACTACTTAACAAAGACAAAAATGACTGCCATCCAGAGCTCTCTAAAAATACATCACAGGATTTCTTAAATCACTCTTCCGGTGTACATATTCCATCTTTCTTCACATCCATTAAAATGAGGCAGACCAAACAGGCACACTCATGTTCTCCTGAGACTAAGGAGGGACACCAATTGAACACACACACACACACACACACACACACACACACACACACACACACACGTTTGTCCTTTATCAGTTTAGGTCCTTCTGGCTACTTGATTAACTTACTAAAATATATTCACCCCAATATAAGTTACCAGATATAATTGCATATAGTCCAGAGTCATTGATTATCTTGTCTACGTTTACTGCAGCCCATCTGATTGATATAGAAATTTGCTTTTTGAAACATCTAACAGTAATAAATAAGTACAAGATATACTTGTGAACAAAATGAAGTCACATATGAGTCAAGGGAGCACATACTTTCCATTCCATTCCTTTATGCTCTCAGATATCCGGATATCCCAGAAGACATAGTTATTACTCACCAAATATTCTGTGTGATTCATTGTCATTTTTCAGCCTTTCTTTTAGCTAAAACTGGGCTGCGTGACTAATTTTGCCTGAGGCTGGGAGCAGCAGTAATGTGTGTCACTTCTAGTGTGAGTCCTTAACCACAGCGGTGAGTTCTTCATTCTCTCTTTTCCTCTGCCCGGCAGATAAGGAATCTGAATTTTCTAGATGGCTCAGCTACTAGTTGGTGGGTAGAGGCTCCAACTCTAAGTGATGATGGAGCAGAGTCCCTGACCCACACCACACATTTTCCAAGAGCATAAAAGAAAGCTGAGCAAAAACGAAGCCTACTGAAATTTGAGATTTTTGTTTTCACTTCCTGGCCTCCCATGCCTGATACATTCACTTTGTGAATAATTAGAATGAGTAAGAAGGAACTAGTATCCCGGACCCCTTCTTCCCTACTCTACTTTGGTTCCCACTGCACCTTGCCTATCCTTAGTATAGTCAATGCTTTTGAGCCACCTTCTATGGGCCAATGTTAAAAGTGCCAGTAAATTTGGTTTGAAATATTATCTTAAAGAAATATGTTTTATATCTATGGACTAAGTCTTAGTTTTTATAAAGCCTCTTAATTTATATCACTTATTATTGGCTTTGATGAGGTAGGCAGGAGGATACATTTTTAAGAGGTAAGCTGTTATTAATGTGTAACAGACTATCTTGAGAAATTCCTCCAAGATTTTACAACATTTTCAAATAGTTTACATTGTGGCAAAATTATTCAAATCTTTTCAAACTCAAAATCTTTTCAGTGATTTTAATAATCAGTTTTACTGAAAAACTACAGAATATATCATAAAACTATGTATATAATCATTATTTTTTTTTCTTCTGATGCTTATAACAGCGTGACTCAATGGAAAGGACATAAGCTTTGGAGTCTGTATTAAATAGACTTAGGAAGAAAGAACTGAATTTTCTTATTTTTAATATTTATTTAATTTTTTTAGAGAGAGAGCGAGAGAGTGAGCATAAGCAGGAAGGGCAAAAGAAGAGGGAGAAAGAATCTCAAGCAGACTCTGGGCTCAATGCAGAGTCTAATGTGGGTCTCCATCCCACAACCCTGAAATTATGACCTGAGCTGAAACCAAGAGTCAGACACTTAACTGGCTATGCCACCCAGTCTCCCCTAATTTTCTTATATACCTGAAAAGTCCATGGGTTCTATTGGTGCCTGGATGTCTGGATTTAGGCACTTAGAAGATAGCATTAAGACCAGTCTCTCTCCATCTCTCATCTCTGCCTTCTCCTCTGTTAGCCTCACTCTTAACAGGCTCTCTCCTTTTGGTAGTATCAGGTTACCAGCCATTATGGATGCATGCCTTCAAAATCACAGTATAGCAGAAAAGAGAAAAAAAATTCCTCTTTTATCTTCTCCAGAAAAAGCTATATATTTCCTCTCTCATAGGCTGTGGTCATGTCATAAGACGCTTCTGGCTGCTGTGCCCAGGACAACGTGGTGACTTGGTTGAGCATGCCTGGATCCCATGCCAGCCCTTGGGAGCAACAGTGTCAAGCCAGCCAAAACACAGGAGGCATGAATGCTAGACAAGGTAGCCAACACATTTCCCCTGCAAATGCAGACACATCTGAATTTGCAGCCTGTCAGTACATTATTATCTCCCTAATCTTGTGTCAGTTACTTATCCCTTCTGATCCCGCGGTTTTCCATCTGTAAAATGGTATGTGATAAAGAATGGTGGCTGTCCAAGGTTCTTATGATGATGTAATGGACAGAACAATGCAAAGCCCCTTATGCAGTGTGGATGGCAGAAGGTACTCCATAAATGGCGTCTGGAATTCATTTCGCTTGGTATTAAATACCTACATGAAACATTGCACTGCTACAATTGCCATGGTTATAGAAAACCTGTAGGGCCTGGCTTTCCTCCTGCTCAGCCCACTCATGGAGGCAATCTCCTTGCTGGTTCAGCAAGCCAAGGCGATGAATGTCATTAACATTACTAAAATGCACACCTGCGTTAGCTGCATCACAGCAGCTGTGTTTATTATCATAATTCTCCTACATTTCCACAGTAATTTCTCACTCATTGAGAGGTGGAGAATTCTATTTTACTTGATTATAAATATACCTCTGTAATTTCATCATGAAAAAATAAACTTGACATTAGCCCTCTAGAACATTCACTGGCTCTCTTGTTCAACTGAAGGCTCCATTGGCCTCTAGCTTTATCTTCAGCATTATTTTGATTTTCTACTGAATATGTAGGGAAACCGTCATTCCACAGGGCCTGATACTTTATTAATAATAATTAATAAATTTTAATAAAGTTATCCCTATCACTGAGTTTTTTAGAATAGGATTTTAGCAGTGCTTCTTTAATCTTTGAAGTATAAATTAGTTTTTTCTAAAACTTCATAATTAGCCAACACAAAAAACATTCAACATCCAACTATAGCCATTCATTTTCTTTTAAGATTTTATTTATTTATTTATTTATTTATTTGAGAGAGAGAGAGAGAGAGAGAGAGAGAGAGAGAGAGCACACCAGCGGGGGCTAGGGAGGAGGGCAGAGAGGGAGAGGGAGAAGCAGACTCCCCATTGAGTGCAGAGCCCAAGATGGGGCTTAGTTCTAGGAACCCAAAATCATGACTTAAGCTGAAGTCAAACGCTTAACCAGTTGAGCCACCCCGGCCCCCTGACAGCCATTTATTTTTAGGAACTTGTTTCCATCTCTTGCCACTGGGGTGGGTAAGAAGGTCAGGGGAAACCTACAGTCTAGCTCCCTCCTGTTTATTTCCTCAGAGCTAAGCTTCCAGGTGTGATTTAGGTGCCAGTCAGCCTCACTCATGCAAAATTTGGGATATGGTATTGAAGATAACACTGGGCTTCTCCTGCTTCTGCTGGTAAGCCCAGTCAGAGGACTCATGGTCTTGCTGTCCAGTTACAAGCAGCTTCGTGGGTTTGGGGAGGTGGGGCACAAGGTTTCCA
Organism: Spilogale gracilis; assembly: GCA_004023965.1. Taxonomy (NCBI): domain Eukaryota; kingdom Metazoa; phylum Chordata; class Mammalia; order Carnivora; family Mephitidae; genus Spilogale; species Spilogale gracilis. The sequence goes on along the minus strand of PITA01011389.1, from coordinate 13,768 downwards.
TTCTGCTTGTGTGCATGGTCATGGTGATAGCCTCATGATTTTAGATTGCCATCTTATTGTGGCAGTGGTGGCGTTGCCCTGAAGATGGTGGCTTTCGGGTTATAGGAGAGGCAGCAGATCTCTGGGTGGCCCTATTCTATTGCATGACTGCGGGAGTCATCCGGGAAAATTCAGTCAAGAGTCTCTTTAACCATTTTAGTGATTCTGAAGCCATTTAATTGATTGTAATACTATCCTGCTTAAACTAGTAACAGTGGATACAGTTCTCTATAACTTAACTCTCAAATTTTATTAAAATTTTGTCTTCAGTTCTCTCATTTTTTTACCTATCAAATTATATCTTGAGATAGGAATTGATATTTCTCTTTCCTAAGGAGTAAGAAACATTTCTCAGGTAATTCTAACCACAGGGCCTATGGTTCCCTTCTAATTTCAAAACTTTTGATCTCTGTAGCCTTCTTAATGATAATGGTGAACATAAAGGAGCTTTTCATGGAAGAAAAAATGAACAAATCAGTATGCTTGTGTTTGTGGAATGGCATTAATTAAAAGCAATCATGTCAGATACTACAATACTTGAATTTTTAAATCCAAATTCAACATTTAAATCATTGAGAATGAATCTATCATTTTTCAGTCCAATAATCAACTTTCCAATAATGTGTCAATGGTGATAGGCTACTTCTCTAAAACTGACAATTTTAATGATGTCAGAAAACATGGAGATCAGAGGGAAGAATTTCAGGGAAGGTTGTTAAAGAAATATATTGATATGTCTGTTTTTGCAAGAGCTTTAAGTATTAGTTCAAAGGAAATCCTATTTGTACATAAACCCTGAGAAGCTTTCAATCTGATAAATGATGCCCCAAAGACCAGATTAAGCTTCACACAGAAACTGGAGAGATAAGACTACTGCCATTCACTGTGTAGTGCTATGTAGATAGCTCACCCTGAAACAGGAAAAGGTTGAATCTTCTGAGCACTGCTCAGAGTTTTTGATCTATAGCAGAGATCCTCTTTTTGTGCTCTGAGGGGGTATCACTTGATTATGCTCTCACCTACTCCTGGGGAATTTGTCACAATTTCCATGAGGCTGAGAAGACTAATAGAAAGAGAAGCAACTGTCATTAGAGAACATCGAGTCCATAGCTGGATCATTCTGTCTGCTCTGAAACAAGAGGAGCAGGGAAAAGTGGGATGAGGTTCTGGAACTTGAGAAGAGAAGCGAATGCAGCACTTTGCAGACCATTTGGTGACCTTGCAGGAATTTCAGTAGACACGTACAAGCAAAAGCTATACTGCAGTAGGTTGAGGAGTAAATGGAGTGTGAGAAGTGGAGAAATAAGTAGATGCCATCCTTTCAAGATGGTTGTAAAAGAATGACGGGGCAGCAGCTGAAGCATTATGTTCAGTAAATGTGAGTATATTCCTTCAGTGAGAAGAAGCAGTGAAGAAAGAGATAATAAACATACAAGTGCAGTGAGGATAAAAAATATTTATGTGATGATAAAAAATATTTCTCCTCTTTTCCTTCACTCTACCTTCAGTGTCAAATGTGGGTGTGACCTGCTTCATGTCCCTACTACTACCACATATGGGGACCTTATTATATAGGTTGGGCAAATTGTGTAAGAAAACCCAAGAAACTGGGATGCGGGTTTTGTGTTTTGTATGCATGAATGAGAGAAATGAGAGAGAAGGGATGAAAGAAGAAGGCCATACAAATGGGGAAAACTAAAAGAATATTGGTAAAGACCAGATGTTAAAGGAGAAAGTTTAAAACCCAATGTAGTACTGGGGAAAGGAAAAGGGATTTCAAGAAATATTGCCATGGATTGTATGTCCTTGCAAATTCGTTGATGGGCACAAGTAAATAGTGGAATTACTGTTAAGTTTTTAGTGATGAACTTGAGCACAGAGGATGCATGAGCCATGTCACCAAAGGAAGTCTCTGTTAGTGTAACAGTTACTAAGGCAATACAACAGCCCCAAACTTTGTGGTATAAAATAGTCAAAGGTCTGTGGAAACTGTATTGCTGAGAAAACTATGAGCTCAGAACAAAAAACCTTGACTGTTACAGTTTTAAAACCACCTTTGCATCCCTAATCTTGCACTAGTTCAAAATGGGCTATATGGCTTCCTAGGAGGGTACAGTCCTTGATGCCTCTTACAACGTGACCACGAAAGATGATAGATAAGAAAGAACTTCCTAAAGGGAAGATCTGGGGGCCGTGAAGAATCCTGGGTATAGGAGTGCTGATAATACTAACTCCACCTCTGGCCTTCTGTCTTACTCATTTTCATGGATGACTTCTCGGGACCATGTGTTCAGCCCCTTGGAGATTAATATATGTGCCTTAGAAATGCCTGCCGAGGCTGGGATGGGGAGAGGCTTGCTTTGGCCTTGCATGAATCTATTAGAGATAACTTGGTCTTTCCCCTCCCTGACATGCAGGTGGTACCACAAGATCTAACAGTTTAGTCAGTATTTCTGTACTTTCAGTGACAAGGTACAGCTGCAGAGTTTGCCTCCTTTTACTACTCTTTGTGTCCTTGGCTAAGTGCCTCCACTAGACTGTAAGCCTCTTGAGGGCAGGGATCACATCTTACTCTTTTTAGCACACAATCTCCCACCAACAGAGACTCAATAATTATTCGCATGGTGAATGGTACTGGGCTGGGCTAATGTTTGTTGGCTGGAGGCTGATTAAAAGTACATGGAGGGGCACCTGGGTGGTTCAGCCGGTTAAGTGTCTGCCTTCCACTCCAGTCATGATCTTGGGGTCCTGGGCTGGAGACCCGCATCAGACTCCCTGCTCAGTGGGGAGTCTGCTTCTCCCGCTCCTTCCGTCCCTCCCCCTGCTTATGCACTGTCTCCCTCTCTTTCTCACACATAAATAAATAAAATCTTTTTTTAAAAAAGTACATGGGAAAAAAATCTTCATTTGCACACTTCAATGCACACAGCACAGTACCACCCACAGCCTCCTTTTAATAGCAGCACTGGTGTGTGTGTGTGTGTGTGTGTGTGTGAGAGAGAAAGAGAGAGAGAGAGAGAGAGAGAGAGAGAGAGAGAGAGGGAGGAAGAGGGAGAGAGAGAGAGAGATTGAGAGAAATAAAGAGCATTTGCTGGGCTGATTCCCACTGAAAGAAATATCTTTGAATTTGTCAATCAGTAGTTACCAATCTTTTTCCACTCACCTGAGTTCCTCATCATTCCCAGCTGTAACTGGCTTACAAAATTGCCACTTTATGTAGAAGGATGGGATGCCTTGCAAAAGGGTGTATCAGATCCTGGGCAACGGGTGTCATTTTAAAATTCCTTCTCCACCCACTTCCCACCATCTTGGTTGAAAATCAGTACCTTAATCATTCACATGACTTTCTAAAAAGCACTTCTCATCTAAGCTCAAATTCCCCATTGTTGGTTATTCATTTCCCATGGACACATGTTTATAACAGTCAGGTGCGAACAAGCATTAATGCTCCGCATCAGCTTCCCCAAAGCCATCCGGAAGCCCAGTGGAGTGATACAACAGAGATGAGCCAATGTGTTATTAAACACGCAAAATCTTGGTCACTGTACTGCATTTCTCTGGGGATCCACCTGTAAGGATGTTTTCAATAGTGTTGCAAATCACACGTGTAGAAATGAGCAGCCTCAACGTCTCAATACAGAGAATAAAGACTTAGAGGTTTTGTTTTCAAAAGCACAGAATTTTACCAGATGTGATGATATTTTAGGGAATGTTTTCCTACTACAGTCATTCTCTTCTAGGGAATGGATTTCAATGTGATATGATGCTTAAGGTGTTAGGCAGAGCTTCTAAAAGCTTTGCTACGCTCTGCCATGGATAAACAACCCAGCAGTTTGCGAAAAGGCATTATGCCATCTGAACATATTAGTCTCTTGGCTGTCTTGTTCAATTTATCTATGGACCTCCTTACTGAATGTTTGCTGGCAGAATTCCCAGCCAGGAATGCCCCACAGCCATCTGTTCTATCTCTGGTACCCTGCCTTTGTGCCAGGGGGTGCAATGTCTCCCCAGATACTGCTTAGGTGTTTGGACGACTATAAAAGGGCAACCTAGAAAAATTATAATGTGTTGAGGGCACGTGGGCTGTATCTGTGTTATGATATTTTATTATACTTTGGCTGCCCTGTGTTTTCAAATTGATTCTACTAGTTGTAAACACACACAGATGGAGTGGGGAGGGATGAGGGTAGAGTGGGAAGAAGAGCTCCCTGAGAATAGCACTGGGTTGGGGGGTGGGGGAGAGGTCCTTGTACTGTCCCCACTCTACATTTACCTATTTTGAACAATTCCACCTTTTACTTTCCTTACATTAAATATAAAATAGAAAACAAAATTGCATCAAAAAACGAAGCCAAAAGACAAACCATTCACTGAAAAAAAAACAAAAAAAACCAAACGAACCATTCCTAGTATTTATGGAAAAAAACTAATGTCCCCAACAAAGAACTCCATCAAACTGGTGAAAATAAAAAACGGATAATCCATAAAAAGAGTCCAAGGTCTTGTCAGGTTTTGTGGAACAACGAGAGCCAAATACCAATGAGTAAGCAACAACATGCCCACAAGCATTCAGGAAAATTAAAAATCAAAGCAACACTGGGACAACATGTTTTTATGCATCTGACAAGCAAATAGAAAAGAAAAGAGGGGTCACTGTCTAGTGTTAGGGAGCATGGAGGGACACTTGCAGACACTGGTGAGAATGTGAATTGCTACAGGCTCCTAGGAAAGTAATTTAACAATGCCTCTTGATTTTGCCAGTAATCTCATTTATGGGAATCTACCCTAAAGAAACAGAAACAATGTTGTTTAAAGACACATGTATGGGGATTCTTATTGCCAAGTAGGAGAAGAAAAAGTTCAGACAGTAACCTGAATTGCCACTGACAGAGGAATGGTTGAACACATTACTCCGTATCACTGGTTCTCAACCAGGAATGACTTCATTCCCCAAGGGGCATTAGGCAACATCTGGGGATACTTTTTGATTGTCACAAGAGGGAGCTCAGTACTAATGACATCTAGTGGGTAGAGGCCAGGGATATCACTAAACATTTTACAGTGCACAGGACAGCCACCCCAAATGAAGAATGATCTGATCCAAAATATCAATAATGCTGATACTGAGACACCTGTATATGTAAAAGTGCTAATGGTAAGTCTCTGAGAAAATATTAAGTTAATTTCAAAGACTAACTCATAATATTGTATTTTCTATCATTTATTATTATTTTTAAAGATTTTATTTATTTATTTGACAGAGAGAAACACAGTGAGAGAGGGAACACAAGCAGGGGGAGTGAGAAAGGGAGAAGCAGGCCTCCGGCCGAGCAGGAAGCTGGATGTGAGGCTCAATCCCAGGACGCTGGATCATGACCTGAGCCGAAGGCAGACACTTAACCACTGAGCCACCCAGGCACCCCATATTTTTTTTAAATATTATAAAACAACTCCAAAGAAGAATAAATATGAATACAAATATCTATATTTGTATGACCATGGTGTAAAGCATGAAACTTATTTATACCAAACTGCTAAGAGTGGCAACAAACAGATACACATGAGTTCCTATACTTCATTTTCAGATGGCCGATCAGAATCATATGGACACTTTTGAAATATTTGTATTCCCTAGCCATAGTCCAGATTTCTTGCTTCAAACACCACGGATCTGAAAATTTCAAACCTTTTGAGTTTTCCCCCAGAAAACTGTCCTTTGGAAAAGAGGGAGCTGCCTTCTACTGAAGTCCTTAGCAAGTATGTCTTGCCATGGGGGCTCTCACAATTACTTTAGTTTGATGGCCTAATACTAGTGGTGGAAAAATATAGCAGCCTAAAAACTGGGAACACTGCTGACAAGAGGTTCCTGGCAGAATCTTAACAGGTCTTCACTAGGCAGAGAGTGAGCAAGCTTTGGTACCTTCATCCCTTTATAAGGCACCAAACCTATTACAGGGGCCCCTCTCTCATGACCCCATTCTAACCCTTAATTACCCCTCAACAGCCCCACCTCCAAATATCACCATACTGGGATTAGGGCTTCAACATAGGTACTGGGAAGCCTTGCCATGGCCAATTCCTCATGCCTTTGGCTGAAACATGAAGTTTCTCAGCAGATGGCCTTTTCACTTGCATAAAGGAGAGACAGTGGAATTGTTATGGGATAGTCCTAGCAGGCGACATAGTGAAAACACTCTGCGGGGGGAGCTCAATTTGTTGTAACCCATGAGATGGCTTGAGTGAAAGAAAATAGCAGGTGGGTCAGAGACTGGGTCCCGTAATGCTGACGTGTGTCCTGCTCTGTTCTTCCAGCACCTGTCACTCACAGGAAGACAGGTACTTGAGAGGCTACTTTGAAATTTTAAGGCCAAAAGGGCATGTGAGATGCTGCAGGCATGCTGAGAAAAGCAAATCATCTTTCCATGCACTAAATGACACTGGTGAGTTAATGGAGCTGTTAGGCGTTAGGTGTTAGGCGTTAGGCGCCAGGCAGAGAGTGGGAGGCAGCCCAGAACTGTCCTAGTGAGCCTCCATCTCTCAGCCGAGTCTTGCCACAGCTGCAAAACAACATGGAATAAATCATTTTAACCTTGGCTTCCTGTTCTGGGATTGTTAATGGTTGCTTTGAAAAATGAGGACTAGAAAAGATCCCCAAATGGCTTAGGAGGACAAAATATGATATTACTATTTTCAGTGATTTAAATGAGGATGTTTATTTTCAAGATCAAATAACTTCTGTTCACCTACAAGACTGTAATGCAATAAAAAGCCAGTTAAAAGCTTTCATTATGATTCAATATCCATGCACCTGTGAATACTAAACTATGAAACAAAAACCTTCCAAGGAATTAAGGAGATGAAATGAAAGAAAAGTTTCAAATGAATCATCAGCAAAAATGTCTTTTCAATTATACAATGACTTTTCCAGGAAAGCGATAAAACTGTTATTACTAAGACAAATAAATACCTAAAGGATCCTCAGAGTTGTCCTATATTACTTGTAATTTCCTATTTTTCAAATTAAGTTCAGTTTCCGAAATATCAATTAGGTTCTTACTATATGTAAGGCATCTGGCTAGACACTGGGAATAGTAGATTAATGTGAAACAGCATGAAGATGGGGCATTAGAGTTTCCAGAAAGGCAGCTAACGGGACTGATAAAAGCCAATCTGTATTGTGATAATTGAATAGAAATGATGTTACCAATAACAGAATGCAATTTGTTTCTAGAATGAAAACTCATTTGTTATGATCAAACGTTTTCTTCATTCTGTGCTTGGAAATGTTGCTTTAAGCTCATATAAAGTTCACATACTCAAATTTCATAAAATAGAAAAAATTAAGTCATTGAGTATTCATGGTTAAATATATGAATTCAAGAATTTAACAATTTAACAAGTTGCATTATTTTTTACTGGGATAAATAAAGCCTATAAACAAAGAAATCTAATAAATCCTCATATTAATTTTATAAAAATAGACACTGCTGTCTTCTGGGCCAGAGACTAATCAAAAGCCTTGGACCATTAGGTGGAAAACTAAACCAATCACAGAAACAGGCCAATGATTTCTTCATGTATCTACCATACTCATTATATTAATTAAATTAACATCAGAGCAAGGTGACGGAGGAGTAGGAGACCTAGATATCATCAGGTCCCAGCAGTTCAGCTAGGTGGTTATCAAACCAGTCAGAACACTACAGACTCAACAGGTGATCAAAGAGAAGAGCAGCAATTCTAGGAACAGAAAAGTGACCACTTTTTGGAAGGTAGGACATGGCAGAGAAGTGAATCGGAGGCGACATTTGGGAAGACAGACCACAAGGGGAGCTCCCAGCCAGCGGTAGAGAAGTGCAGCACAAAATGGAAACTTTTAGAAGTCTGCTCCACTGAGGGACGTCGCCCCAGAGGCTAAGTGTGGGGTGGAATCTTCACTGGGACAGTGTGGTCTCAGGACCCGTGGGGTCACAGAAGGACCCAAGGTGCCTGAGCATAGCAGAGATCCCAGTTATCGGAGCGGGGAAGCTGGCTGCAGAGATGGAGTCAAAGAGTGGGCTCTCAGCTTGGGCTTACCTTAAACCATGACCCAAGGTGCAATCAGGCCACTGCTCTTCCAGCAGGGACCACACAAGTGGCAGATCCAGTGAGTCTGCCTTCAGACTGGGAGGAGCAGTGCAGGAGTGTGCTGCAGGAATCTGCTGGGTTTGATGACTCCAAACGGGGCCAAGCACAGAAAGAAATGCTCGGTCACAGGCTGGGTGAGCACAGAGTGGGGCCAGAGACCAGGGAGAGGGCGCCCTGAGAAGTGGGGACCTGAGCTCTCAGTTTCTCTGGGCCAGAGACTGGGAGGCCGCCAACTTCATTCCCATCCTCCAAAGCTGCACAGAAAGTGTTCAGGGAACAAAAGCTCCCAAGAGTGAACCAGAGCAGATTGCTTAGCCTGGCCCCTGGCAAGGGCACGGCAGTTCCGCTTCCAGCAAAGACATCTGAGAATCACTGCAACAGGCACCTCTCCCAGAAGATCAGCTGCAACATCTAGCCAAGACCAAGTTCACCGATCAATGAGAACTGTGGAACTTCAGAGCTAGGGCAATGCATCACATAGAATTCATAGATTTTTTTTTCCCATGATTTTTTCAAAGTTAAATTTTTTTTAATTTTATTTTTTTCTTATTCTATTTTTAATTTTTCCCCTTTCCTATTTTAACATTTTTAAAACTATTTCATCAATGCCTTTTTTAAAAAAATTCTTTTTCTAATTTCATTATTTTAGTCATATTCTATCCCTTCACTATATTTAAGTTTATTTTTTGTATACATATATATATAGGTTTTTCTTTCTTTAAACTTTGGGATACAATTTCTTTTAATAGATAAAAATATACCCTAACTCTGGCACATGGCTTTGTTCTAGTCTCCAGCTTGATCACATTCTTTGCTTTTTTTCAACCAACTTATTATCTTACTAATTCCTTTTTTAGAATCTTTTTAAAATTTTCATCTGTACAGTCATGTTCCATCCGTTCATCATGTATACCCTTATTTTTGTACATATGTAAGTTTTTCTTTCTTTAAAATTTAAAAGACAGTTTCTTTTAACAGATCAAAACATACCCAAAATCAATGGTGTGGCTCTGTTCTATTCATCAGCCTAATCATATATATAGAGAGAGACAAAAAGATATAGATAGAAAGAGATAGAGACTTTTTTTTCATTTCTTCTCCCCCCCCCCACTCTGGTTTTGGGTCTCTTCTGATTTGGCTAATGTATATTTTTCTGGGGTCATTGCCACCCTTTTAGTGTTTTGTTCTCTCATTCATCTATTCTTATCTGGATAAAATGATAAGGTGGAAAACTCATCTCAAAAAAAAAAAAAAAAGAACAAGAGGCAGTACCAATGGCTAGGGACCTAATCAATAGGGACATTAGTGATATGTCAGAACTAGAGATCAGACTGATGATTATCAAGGTGTGAGCTGGACTCGACAAAAGCATAGAAGACATTAGAGACTCCCATTTTGGAGAAATAAAATCCCTTTCTGGAGAAATAAAAGCACTAAAATCTAACCAAGTTGAAATAAAAAAAGCTATTAATGAGGTGCAATCAAAAATGGAGGCTCTTACTGCTAGGATAAATGAGGCCAAAGAGAGAATTAGGGATATGGAAGACCAAATGATGAAAAATAAAGAATCTGAGAAGAAGAGAGACAAATAGGTACTGGACCACAGGGGGAGAATTTGAGAGATAAATAATATCCTAAGATGAAACAATATTAGAATAATTGGGATCCCAGGTGAAGAAGAAAGAGAGGAGAAGGTATATTGGAGCAAATTATAGCAGAGAAGTTCCCTAATTTGGTGAAAGGAATAAGCATCAAAATCGAGGAGGCACAGAGACCCCTTCAAAATCAATAAAAATAGGTCCACACTCCATCATCTAACAGTAAAACTTACAAGTCTCTGTGACAAAGAGAAAATCCTGAAAGCAGCTCAGAAGAAGAGGTGGATGACCTAAAATGACAGAAATATTAGATTGGCAGCAGACCTGTCCACAGAGAACTGGCAGGCCAGAAAGGACTGGCATGATATATTCAGAGCACTAAATGAGAAAAATATGCAGCCAAGAAGACTATATCCAGTTAAGCTGTCATTGAAAATAGGAGTGATAAAAATCTTCCAGAACAAATAAAAACTAAAAGAATTTGCAAATACCAAACCAGTTCTATAGGAAATATTGAAAGGGGTTCTCTAAGCAAAGAAAGAGCCTAGAAGTAACAGACCAGAAAGGAAAAGAGACAATATACAGTAACAATCACCTTACAAGCAATACAATGGCACTAAATTGATATATTTCAATAGTTATCCTGAATGTAAATGGGCTAAATGCCCTATCAAAATATACAGGGTATCAGAATGGATAAAAAACCAAGACACATCGATATGCTGTTTCCAAGAAACTCATTTTGGACCCAAAGACACCTCCAGATTTAAAGTGAGGGGGTGGAAAACAATTTACCGTGCAAATAGACATCAAAAGAAAGCTGGAGTGGCAATCCTTATATCAGACAAATTAGATTTTAAACTAAAGACTATAATAAGAGATGAGGAAGGACACTATATCATACTTAAAGGGTCTGTCCAACAAGACGATCTAACAATTTTAAGTATCTATGCCCGTCACATGGGAGCAGCCAATTATATAAACCAATCAATAACTAAATCAAAGAAACACATCGATAATAATACAATTATGGTAGATGACTTTAACACCCCCTCACTGAAATGGACAAATCATCTAAGCAAAAGATCAACAAGGAGGTAAAGGCTTTAAATGACACCCTGGACCAGATGGACATCACACATATACTCAGAACATTCCATCTTAAAGCAAGAGAATACACATTCTTCTCTAGTGCACAAGGAACATTCTCCAGAATAGATCACATCCTTAGTCACAAATCAGGTCTCAACCAGAACCAAATACATGGAGGCTAATAAGTATCTTACTAAAGAATGAATGGGTCAACCAGGAAATTAAAGAAGAATTTTTAAAAATTCATGAATCAAATGAAAATACAACTGTTCAAAATCTTTGGGACACAGCAAAGGCAGTCCTGAGAGGAATGTATATAGCAATACAAGCCTTTATCAAGAAACAAGAAAGGTCTCAAGTATACAACCTAACCCCACATCTAAAGGAGCTGCAGAAAGAAGAGCAAATAAAGCCTAAACTCAGAAGGAGAAGAGAAATAGTAAAGATCAGAGAAGAAATCAATGAAATAGAAACCAAAAGAACAGTAGAACAAATCAAGGAAACTAGGAGCTGGTTCTTTGAAAGAATTAACAAGATTGATAAAGCCCTGGCCAGACTTATCAAAAAGAAAAGAGAAAGGTCCCAAATTAATGAAATTATGGATGAAAGAAGAGAGAAGAAAGAGGAGAGAACCCAACCAACACCAAAGATATACAAACAACTACAAGAACATATTATGAACAGCTATACACCAGCAAATTTGACAATCTGGAAGAAATGGATGCATTCCTAGAGACACATAAACTACCAAAACTGAACCAGGAAGAAATGCAGAACCTGAACAGACGCATAAGCAGAAGATTGAAGCAGTCATCAATGTCTCCAACAAACAAGAGTCCAGGGTCAAACGGCTTCCCAGGAGAATTCTACCAAACATTTAAAAAAGAATACCTATTCTCCTGAAACTGTTCCAAAAAATAGAAATGGAAATAAAACTTCCAAACTCATTTTATGAGGCCAGCATTACCTTAATCCCAAAACCAGACAAAGACCCTATTAAAAAAGAGAATTACAGACCAATATCCTTGATGAACATGGATGCAAAAATTCTCACCAAAATACTAGCCGATAGGATCCAACAGTACATTAAAAGGAGTAATCACCAAGACCAAGTGGGATTTATTCCTAGGCTGCAAAGTTGGTTCAACATCCACAAACCAATCAATGTAACAGTATATTGATAAAAGAAAGAACAAAAACCATTCTATCCTATCAATAGATGCTGGAAAAGCATTTGACAAAGTACAGCGTTCTTTCTTGATCAAAACTCTTCACAGTGTAGGGATAGAGGGTACATACCTCAATATCATAAAAGCCATCTATGAAAAACCCACAGTGAATATCATTCTCAATGGGGATAAACTAAGAGCTTTTCCCCTAAGGTCAGGAACATGGCAGGACTGTCCACTATCACCGCTACTATTCAACATAGTACTAAAAGTCCTAGCCTCAGCCATCAGACAACAACAACAAAAAAATAAAAGGCATCCAAATTGGCAAAGAAGAAGTCAAACTCTCACTCTTTGCAGATGATATGATGGAAAACCCAAAAGACTCCACTCCAAAAGTGTTAGAACTCATATAAGAATTCAGTAAAGTGGCAGGATATAAAATCAATGCACAGAAATCAGTTGCATTTCTATACACCAATAGCAAGACAGAAGAAAGAGAAATTAAGGAGTCAGTCCCATTTACCATTACACCCAAAACCACAAGATACCTAGGAATAAACCTAACCAAAGAGGCAAAGACTCTGTACTCAGAAAACTATAAAGTACTCATGAAAGAAATTGAGGAAGACCCAAAGAAATGGAAAGAACATTCATGCTCATGGATTGGAAGAACAAATATTGTGAAAATGTCTGTGCTACCTACAGTAATCTACACATTTAATGTAATCTCTATCAGTGTAATCTCTATCAAAATATCATCAGTGTTTTTCAAAGAAATGGAACAAATAATCCAAAATTTATATGAAACCAGAAAAGACCCCAAATAGCCAGAGGAATGTTGAAAAAGAAAACCAAAGTTGGTGGCACCACAGTTCCAGACTTCAAGCTCTATTACAAAGCTGTCATCATCAAGATAGTATGGTACTGGCACAGAAACAGAATAGAGAGGGAACAGAATAGAGAGCCCAGAAATGGACCCTCAACTCTATGGTCAACTGCCGGGGGCCAGCCCCAGCAACAGTTAGGGTCCGAGAGTGAGGAAGGAGTTGGCGAAAATGAGGAGACCAAGCTTCATGTAGGAATCTCCCGAAAACACTGTTCTCATAGCAGAGGGTTACATATTTTTTTCAGATGAAAACCATATGATCAAAGAGTTTCTTTAAGTGATGGATCATCAATCTTGAGTGACAATTGTAACAGTAGTGTTTTTCGAGGGTCTTTGTAAAAACAGGACATATCTTGAGTGACAATGGTGTTTTTGAGGGTCTTTACAAAAACAGGACGGGCCTTGTGCCCTTGAGGGTCTCATACAAAACAGGATGTGCCTATTTCTTTGAAGGGTCCATACAATGAAGCAGGATGTGCCAATTTTATCCTAATCTATAGACTGATTGATCACAGGCAGGCATGTCCTGAGCAACAGATGGTTCCTACAAATCCTTATCTTATTAGAACGTTTTACTTCCCCCCAGCATAGGGAAGTGAATGAATGGTCACACAAACAGGAGGTTGCAATATCTAAGCTATTTATGTTAGTAAAGGTTTTACTAAGTTTTAAAGTAAGTATGTTGTGCCCCCACAATCCTGCAATTATTAATCTTTATAAGGGTTGGCATAAGAGGATTCAAAACTAAGAGCAAGAGAAAGCATTAACTTGATTATAAGTGAAGTTAGAGGAAATAGTGTCAAAGAAATTATAATAGTTGAACAGACAAGGAATAATGGAAACAAATATCTTCT
>PITA01011388.1:0-59946 GCA_004023965.1 Spilogale gracilis | reverse complement strand
AAACAAACACAAACTTATTTAAGCCAACGATTCCAGATGTCCACCCACAGGCACAGGGCTGCAAAATCAGATGGTATGACCCAAGTGCCAAAGGAAAACCTTAAAAGACACCATGAACAGGAAAAAAAAAAAGGCAGTTGATCTTAATGCCATACAACTGATGGCAATAAAATGTAGAAACAATTATTTTTCACACCTTGTTCCAAGGTTGAGTGGAAAGGAGGCAATAAACATTGTTATTTCTGGTAAGAAAATATATTATTGTCAGGTCAAATCTAGAATATTCTGCAATCCTTTGCAAAATAGAGTAAAAAACTAAAAATTAAACATTTTAAACCAGATCATACATTTTAATTGAATAAAATTGTAAAGATTTATTTGAGAGAGAGATTGAGAGAGATTGAGCACAAGCAGGAGGGACAGAGGGAGAAAGAATGAATCTCAAACAGACTCTGTACCTACGGTGGAGCTCAACATTGTGTTCCATCTCACAGCCACGAGATCATGACCTGAGACAAAAACGAAAGTCAGACACTTAACCAACTGCACCACCCAGGTGCCTCTTGAGCAAAATTATATACAATGAGGTCACATTTCTTTGCCTATGACTTAGTACACTTTACAGGGTTTGATGATGTTTGGAAAACCATCTCTAAAATGTAACAACTAACACAATGAGAGGAGAAATGCATGGAATTTACTCTAGTCATGGGATAGATGATGGAATTTTTTATCACACTTTCTTTACTTCAAAATTTTCACAGTGTAGTTATCATTCAGCATATACAGAGCTAAACACCAAGATTTATGTTTTCCTTATTGTTCACTTCAGATGGGCAATGCCATAACACAGGTGCAGATGGTGTGAAACCACAGTGGACCAGTTTAACACCATCTTAATGTTATTTGGTAATATGGATGGACAAGAACATATAACTTATACGCTATGACCCAGATATGAGGAGTCCGTGGAATCATTTAATAATGCCCATAGTACTATGGCACTCAGAATATCACTTTCCTATTGTCTGCTGGTACGTATCCAAAGAAGGCAAAATAATGGTGATATTACTCAAAGTAAAATGAGAATAGAAAAACATATATAGAGAATAACTAGACAAACATATATAGAGAATAACTATACAAACGACAAAGTCTTTTGATTTATCTGTTGCTTTGATTATGTGCCATTGTTTTTCAATGTATTTTCTAATTAGAGTACAATAACAGACCCAGCACATGAAGTGCTTCCTACATGCCACACACATTGTACATACTCTCTTTATGCTCATACCTCTTTCTTTCTAGAAGAGTAAACTGATGTTTATTGAGGTAACATAAATTGACTAAAGCAACACATCCATAATGACAGAAATTTAAAATTACCCATACATCTCATTAATTGAAGGAAAACCCAGGAAAATGTAAGGAAGCCTCTATATACCGAACTATGAAATACCGAATGAGATCTGCTGCATTCATTTTGTCTGCAGCAGCATGTGGTTGGATCTTTAAGACATCCAATAGGAATTATAAAATTCTTCCCAAATATTTTAACAGGTATCAATATCAATGATTTTTTAGGATACCCTGATTTTAAAATTGAGTTTTATCCTCTAACACTTAATTAGGCCAGATGGTTGATTCAAACAGACTGAGTTTCCAAGCTGCAAGGCAACTAATATTTTTATTAGCAAATGTATCTCTCTAGCAAAATAAACTAATTGTGATGCCCCAGAAATTATAGACTATAGGAATACTGTATGAATAAGCAAATGGCTTATAAGAATTTCATGCTGTAATATTTTGAATTTTTAATAAGTCTTTGCTTATTTCATATTTTGACATCTTAAGTAGCTTTGCAGGTTTGCAAATAAAAATGCTTTATCTTACCAAGCAGGTAATATAAATATGTAAACAGGCTGATATCATACAACAAGGAGTGGTAGATACATACATCAAGTCTAAATACTAATATTTAATGTGTTTTGAAATCATTATTCAGAGCATTAATAATAATATAATATATATGCACATACATTTTACACATTCCATTGGAATTAACCTCATTTTATAGATCTAATAATAAGTAACTTGACCTTGAATTAATCTACACATTCATAAAATTTATATTAAAGTTTTACATCCTGAATTCCATGTGTTCTGAGAGCCCATCCAGAAGGATGATTATGCCTTACTTGAAGCCACCACAAATAATTTAAGAATCTGGATATTTCTAATGATGTACTATACAGTGGCTAACTGAACCATAATAAAAAAATAAATAATAAATAAATAAAAATATATTTAAAAAAAAGAATTGGAATATTTTATGGAAATCTCATTGAATATCATTTGGAATTTAAAATATAATGCTTTTGCTATATATTCCATATTGATATAATGCCATGAACACCGTAAGCCCCCCGAAATGTGTGATAATTCATTTAATAATTTAATTGGCTATGGTGTTACGCTGAAGGTGGATATCAAGTGTGCATGGATCCCTACGATTTATTAACAATAAGGTGATGAGGGCAACATATATTCTTTAAAATATAATTTGTTCAAAGAATTTAATGACAGTAACTCTATTATAGCTTTGAGCAAGATATATCAGACAATAGTGAATAGCAAATTTTGAATGCTGAGGAAGAAAAGAATATAATAAACCAGTCTCATCCTAGAGGTGCTGTTTTACTGTATACTAATTTATAAAGAATTCAGTTCATAATAGACATTATAAGGTTAGGAGCATGTGATCTGCCTGTTGATAGCTCTAACCAGTAATTGAAGCCTGCTTCATTCTGTACCATCTGTATACTCCATTTGCTCCTAGAACATCGAAAGCAGAATCGGACCCTTAAGCTTGGATTAATCAATGCTACTCCATGGTCTGTCATAATTCACTGCAGTTACAAATGTTATGGAGGAAAACTGGTATAGTATTATTCTTTCAAATAATATACAAAGAGCAATATAATCTATAAATTATAAAGAGCAATACTTTAGAAGCATTCATGCAATTTCAAGCATGTCAATGTCTAATCTCTAAATTATTGGAATATTTTTTCTGGTGTGTCAATTTTGTGTTTTTGTAAAGTAATATTTCTTTTTGTTTCCTTCCCCACTCCTTGCCTGCTTCCCCCTCACTTGATGCCAGACAATGTAATCAAGTCTACTAATTTTATGAGTTGTTCTTGCTTTTCCCAGCTCCAATTTCTGGTACCAAATCAGCTGTATAACAAAGGATAATAGAAAAGGTATCCAGGAAGTTGGCTTTAATCCCCTTTGGGTAAGCTCTCATCTACACCTTCACTGTTTCTTATAAGAATAATCAATTCTCCACAAAAACCCAGCACTTGTAACTCCTGATGTGAACCCAGAATGGAACGGAATTTTACTTGAGAATTTGTGAGAAACAAGTGCTCCCACTTGAGCTATTCAGAGATAACTACAATTATTAGTGGACTTATTGGACTCCAGAAGCTGCGATAATGCAAGCACATGCCATAAGAACTTGGAAAGTGAAAATATCATGGAAATTGTTTTGCTCCCCCTGCTTTTGAGCCCCTTGGGGTTTTTTTGGTCAAACATCCATTCCTGCCTAAAACATTCCTCCCACAGACCAATCACCTGGATAACTGCATTTCTACGCTGAAACATGGAAGGGGGGAAAAAACAAAAAAGAACACACAGTGACTCACAGTCATTAAAAAAATCATTTCTGATTTGGTTTCATATTTAACATACATATTTCTGAAGGCCTTGGATCTTAAGTTAAACTACACTAAGCAAGCACCTTTATTGTCATTGGTTGTGTGTATGTGTGTGAATTGGCAAGATACTGAGTCTCATAAATTCCAGTAGGTAGAATGAAAGGCAAAAAATGAAATTTCTTTACTTTTTAAGTCTTGGCTGGATAACGATGAATGGAGAATTTATCTCTCCCACCCTGAGGAAGCATAAATAACAGGCCTGACAAGGGGAAAGTACACAAGCCACCCCACAGAAGCTGAATTCCTTTCCTGAAAGGTCTTGGTGATTTTTTTCTTTGAGTCCAGGTGCAAGCTATTACCCTGTTTATGACAACAAAACATGTGATCTTAGCCTGAATATTTACAAACGAGTACAGGTGGCATTACAAAATAGACTTTGGAATAGATATTAGAAAGCAGAAAAACAGCAGTCTGTCAAAGAGATTTGCTTCAAAATTGTTTTACTTACAATTACAATCTTTTGTCATTCAAAGACCATATTTTCTGCCTGAAACCATTACCATTATTGTCAACATTACTGTTACATATTATTATTTATCTTATTATTACAAAAATATTCACCAAAGCCACCATTGTTTTCATTATATTTACACAGATTAAAAAAATGATAACAATGTAATAAAATGTGAAATTAAGGCTGACTTTAATGATTAACCCTTTTTCAAGGTTATTAATTGGGAATAGAGTTTGTTTCCACAGAACTGATTTGGAGATATCACAAAAGAAGAGATTAATATCAGATAAATGATTTGAAAATGAGGATTAATCAGTAACCTAAATCCCTATGTATCTCTTTTAATCTCTTATTCTTCATCCATTGAACCACCTTGTAAGTGTCACATATTAGGAACTGCCTTGTATTGTCCCTGGTAAAAAGTCATTGCACTATAGATAGTAGTTTTTTGAACTCATGTAATTCTACACCAAAAGAGTGTTATTCATATATTCAACATTAGGTTTTAAAAAAAAATCAATCAAATTTTCTTCTTTTGAAAAATTAAGAAAGGACACTGAGAAAGAGACAAAGGATATGTCCTGGTGTTTTATAGCACTGATTGAAGATTATCTAAAATTACATGCAGTTAACCCCAGAACAGCATAGGTTTGAACAGTGTGAATCCACTGATGCACGCATTTCTTTCAATACAGGACCATAAATGTATTTTCTCTTCCTTAGGATTCTCTTAATACCAATTTCTTTTCTCTAGTTTAGTTTATTGTAAGAATACAATATGTAACACATATACAAAATATGTGTTAAGCAACTGTTCATGTTATCAGTAAGGCTTCCAGTCACCAGTAGGCTCTTAATAGTTAGATTTTGAAGAAGTCAAAAGCTATGTGTGGAATTTTGGCTATGTAGGAGCTTGGTGTTCCTAAACCCCATGTCATTTGAAGTTTGACTGTATACTGTCCAAATCTGACCTATGAATTTTTTAAATCTCTTTAGTGCATTTTATAAAATGTTTGTGGTTTTTCGAAATTACAGTTAACTAACGGAAACAGTTTTGAAGTAAACATGTGCTAGAACACTTTGTTCTTTAATGTCTTAATCAGCAGATTATACTATTAAAGATTGATGTACCATAGTTTATAAAACTTTGTAAAACAAATGACAATGTAAATTAGTCCTGGACTCAAAACTTTGTTTTAAATTATGTTTAATTTGGGGGGCACCTGGCTGGATAAGTAGTTAAGCGTCTGCCTTCAGCTCAGGTCATGATCCCAGGATCCTGGCATCAAGCCCTGCATTGGGCTTCCTGCTCAGTGGGAAGCCTGCTTCTCCCTCTCCGGCATCCCTTGCCTGTGTTCCCTTTCTCACTGTCTCTCTCTTTGTGTCAAATAAATAAATAAAATCTTTAAAAAGAAAAAAATAAATAAATAAATAAATAATATTTTATTTCTAGCTAAGAGAATTCTTTTTGAAGACATCCCACTATTCCAAGACCATCATGCAAACTTTCTTTTCAAGATATCTTACCACCCAAAAAATACATCTGAGCAACTTTAAGAAAAATTGCATTTTTCTTCAAACACTAAAAAAACACTGCGAACTTTTTATAAAATA
Organism: Spilogale gracilis; assembly: GCA_004023965.1. Lineage (NCBI taxonomy): Eukaryota > Metazoa > Chordata > Mammalia > Carnivora > Mephitidae > Spilogale > Spilogale gracilis. The sequence continues at coordinate 54,099 of PITA01011388.1, read as the reverse complement.
TTAAATAAAAATAATTCTTAGTGCCTAGTAGCAAGACTCATTAAACATAAATTTCTGAATTTTGTTGTATCAAGTAACCACTTTGAATTTGAACTCATAAATAAGTAATTAAATAAATAAATACATTGTGTTTTTTAAATAGATTAATGGTATTGTTTAATTTTAAAATGTCCTACAATGGTATTGTTTGATTTTAAAATGTCCTAGACTAGCTATTTATTCACTTTTTCACTATTTCTTCATTCGCCTTTTCCGCTAAAAATATCTATCAGATGTTTTATATTTCTCCAATTGGTATGCAAAGAAAACTTTCAAAACTCACAGCTATTCAAAGTTTTCAAAATCACCTAAATAACTCAAGATGATGTATTTTCATGTGTCTTATGATTTTGAAATATAAATATGAAATATATGGCTCACAACATCCATAAAAATTGAACCCAAATCAAAGAGTAGAGTCTTAGTAAATTTGGCTAATTAGAAAGATCTTGTTTTCCCATGATACTTAAATACACAGAAAAATGTATTAAATAAGATATTATAAATTATCTATCCCAAAATGAATCTGATAACTAAGACACACATAAAAAGCTAAAATCAGAGACTTTCTAAGATATTTTTAAAAGTGTGGAAAGATCTCAATTTGCCAAACTATAATTAGTTCATCTATCAATAAATGAAAAAGTCTTGTCTGTATCTCTATAAAGAAAAAGATTATAACTTCCACTTAGATTTGTTCTATTCATTTCGTAGATGCATGTGTACAACCCCATTTTTACACAAAACTACCAACTTTCACTGTCACTAAGTTCCCTCCACCACTATCATTTTAAAAATATTTTAAGAGAATATAAATTTAATAGAATTTCAAAAGAGAATCCCATCAGTTGAAAATACCCCTATTGTCTGTCATCATTCAAGGATAATATAAACAAAAGCCAACAGTAGAGTTACATTAATCACAACAATAAGAGGTATAAGATTATATTAACCCCAAATATCTCACAAAGGAATTAACATTACTAATTGAATATTTATGGTAATACTCTAAAGATCATTGAATAAAAACATGAATTATAAGAAACATTTAAGAAAATCAACTACTCAGTTATAATTTTATATTGCTTATATAAAAATATGATAACTATACCCTTCTGATGTTTAGTAAGTTCAAATCCTTCTCAGTTGACTATTTTATATCTTTTGCTATAAACTATTCTTGTAATAGTACTGATGAATTTAAAACAGTACTCATTAAAATTATTGGCTGATGATGATATTATGTGAAACTTATTTCATATATTATAGTTCATCTATCTTTCAGTATTTTACTTTGTTATTCCAAAATTCATTTTTTCACCCACATAAAGATTTTCCTAACACACAGAGTTTGTATATGAAATTAAACAATTTTTGAAAGAACTTACAATAGAAAATTTTCAATATCTCATTGAATAAAGTAAACAAGTCACAGTGATATCTTGACATATGCTTATATTGTTAAAAAAAGAAACAGATGGCAAAATTTTTAACTGTATTTTTAATTAATGAATAAAAGTAGGAGAGCACATAAAGAGATAAACGTTCCTTGATCTCACAAACTAGAAATAAAAAACAATGGCTGTCTTTTTTCCAGAATTGTTGAATAGCACATGCTGTGCTTGCTGTTACAGTTTGAGATGGTGCATTTTGTCCCCATGATATAAGGAAAACCCCTTCCTGAGGTGAGAAAACAGTGGCAAATCCCTGACAGAAACAATGTTTGGGCTGTATTAAATTTAATCCAAAGAAGAAAATTAGCTAAAATACCTATTTGCCAATTTCTAAATTCACGCTCAAATTTGCAGAAAGTAAAAACATTTCAGTAAGGACAATATGTAATATCTAGCTACAAAAATAAAATTATCAATGGTTTATATGTAGAGCATTTTTTAAAAGAGTATATTAACTAACAGTTTTCGCTGTAAAGCAAACCTCTCAGGAACTCAGTAACTTCAAACAACAACCTGTAGTTCACTGCTCTGTGGGTCACCTAGGGCCAGGCACTGCTAGGCAGTTCCTTTTATTTCAGTTGGGCTCATTAACAAGTCTGCAGTCAATGAGGTAGTTGTGCTTGATGGGTTGGCTGATTGTTGCATGGAAGACAAGGTAGCAGCTCCATAGCAATCTTACCATCTGGCAAGTTTTTGCTCAGCCTGGTGCCGGTGGTAGCTGGACAGGTTTTCCAGGGGGGTCCTTGAGTGTAAGGCATCTGGAGGCCTATTCTTAGAGCTGACACAGTATAGCTTCTGCCACATCTCTCATCCAACAAAAGTAACAATGCCAACTTAGATTCCAGGACTAGAGAAATAGACTCCAACACATACAGAGAAAAGCTACAAAGTTATAGTGCAAAGAATATGAGTACAACTACAGAAAATTTTGTGGCTCCCCCCCTCTTTTTTTTGCCAAACTATTATGGTACTTTACATATATTAACATATATAAGTCATATATGTGATGACTTGTTACTGAATGAATGAGTGCATGACAAAGTGAATGACTGCAAAAATGAAGGGCAGTACTAATTCTCAGTAAGGTAGCATCTTTGTTAACCATGTATGCTCCAGTCTTAGAAGCTAATAAGATTTTATACTCATTCTTTACTTATAGAGATAGACTGCTTTTTTAAAAGATTTTATTTATTTATTTATTTGACAGAGAGAGAGATCACAAGTAGGCAGAGAGGCAGGCAGAGAGAAAGGAGGAAGCAGGCTCCCCACTGAGCAGAGAGCCAGATGTGAGCCTGGATCCAAGGGCCCTGAGATCATGACCTGAGCTCAAGGCAGAGGCTTTAACCCAGTGAGCCACCGGTGCCCAAAATAGACTGCTTTGGCTAAATTAAATTGTTTGCTTTTTCTAATATTTTTATTGCATACCTTTTTTCTGAGTTTTACTTTTCTGAACTGTTAACATAATTCAGTTATTACTAAAGAATATAGTTGTTTAAATTCCTTTTTGAATTAAATTTTCAAACATTTATTTTATAGTAATTGACTTCATTGAATTCTCTCTGGCTTTTAACAGCTTTTTTTAGTCTGATTTTATCAAACTACAAACTGAAAATTTATAAAAAATTAAAACCCATGTTCATGTAAAATAAAACTAACTGCAAACAAATATGTCTTACATTTAAAACCTTACTTTCAAGCAAGCTTCCACTATATTTTCAATATATACTCTTTCTTCTACCTCAAAATAAGAATTATTTGAATATGTCTTTATTTTAATCCAAATTGCATCTTCATTTCAGTTGGTGTATTTTTGTAAAATGAAGAAGACTCTGATCATGAGTTTTAAAATATAACAACTGGAAATCATCCCAAATTAAACATCTGCCCACATACAACACATCTCAAAGGAAAGACACAGATCTGTGAGAGCAGAAACAATGCAAAGATAATTCAATATATAAGTAATTTTCATATGAGCTTCTAAAATGTTGTTATGTTTGACAATGTAGACCTCAGAAGTATGATATACTTGCTCAAATGCAAATATTAAATGCATGAGTCCAGAATGCATGCAGAATATGGACTTGATTTTGGCTGGCATTCTACTTTGGTAGGTCCACACGGTAAATTAGGTTCAATCTCATAATTGTACTTGCAGTTAGTATAACGGTACAAAAAGACCAATGCTAGGTTATTGTTCAAGCACAGATAAGGTGCAAGGTTTTATGGTCCCTTAGCTTGCTTCACTGTGTGACACTATTAAAATTTCCATACAGCACAGCATTATACAGAGCTCAATCAGTAAAAGGGTAATGCCCCTTTGAGGGAGTTAGCTCATTTTCTTTTTATTGGTTGTAATGTGTGTGGTGCCAAGCCACTGGTTTCATCTACATTGCTTTAAAGAAAAAAAGCTCATCTAAGTCAACATATAAATTTAAATGAAACTACATCTACTAAGTTCTTTTGGTTTTTATCTACAAAAAATTTTAGTTTTTGTGGTAAAATAATCTTTTATTTCATTGCAATGATGCCTTATGGCTGCCTCCTACACCATAGAAGTGGAAGAAAAACAAAATTTGAGATTACAAAGAATCTTAAAATTTTCCATACATGAATCCATTTGAATTTAACTCAAATTAGAAGTAATGAGACTCTTTATAGTAACTTTTAAGAAATACTATATATGCAGTCAATTAATATCATTCAGAGGTCCTCTCTGGCTACACATGGGCAGTTTGTGTGTCTGTGTCTGTGCAGCGTATGTGTGTGTGTTACACACACACATCATGGTGCTACTTGCACATAAAAATCATACAGCATATGCTCGTTACTTTGTTCCTTTACTATGGTTACAGACTCAAGACTTCATTATTACAAATAGAACTCTTCCCTCCAATTCAAGCTATAATATATTTTGTTGACAGTATGCCTGCAAATTAGTATCTTTCTACTTTTAACTCCATTGGGAAAGTTGGTGAGGTTGCATAAGTGAAGAAAAATGCCTTTAATGTTAAAGGGAATTATCTGAAAATACCCACATAGGAAAGTCAACCTGTGAGTAATCATTGAATATATGATTATCTTTCTCAAAGAACCTGCAAAAGTCAATAGTTAATAATCTTTTTCCATATGAGGATTCTTATACTCAGAAGCATGATTTCTCAAAGCACCAAAGAAAGAGAATCAAAATTTCCTCTTGTCAATCTCTTCCTCAGATTCACTGCAACAACAATTTGAAAGGTTGCTTTATCAATGTCATCTATGCTTTGCTTTTGGTCATGGCTCAGAATTACTTTACAGCAACATTAACATAAAATACAAACTTAACAGCTTCTTAATAACAAATAAAAGCATATTTAAGATGCAATATGCATTAATTTGGTTTCTATAAATTATAATAGTCTATATTTTATTTTTCTCCTAGAATTATTAAAGTATAATTTATAAACAAAATATGCCCTATATTTTAAATATTTATTTTCTCAAGCAGGAAGTGTTTTTCTAAAACATTTTGGAAACGCAGGATCTTCAGTGTGGAAATGAACCATAGGGATTATCTCCTTGATTATACCATTCACTCTAGGATTCTCTCTCTCTTTTTTTTTTTTTTTTAAGATTTTATTTATTTACTTGACAGAGAGAAACAGAGTGAGAGAGGGAACACAAGCTGGGGGAGTGAGAGAGGGAGAAGCAGGCTTCCTGCCGAGCAGAGAGCCTGATGTAGGGCTCAATCCCAGGTCTCCGGGATCATGACCTAAGGTGAAGGTAGTGGCTTAAACAACTGAGCCACCCAGGTGCCCCATAGGATTCTCTTATATATGGCCCTTAGTGTTTGCCTTTAAAAACCACCTGGGAATAGGAATTCATTATTTCATTTCAGAAGACCATACTAACTCTTTTGCCAAGTTCTTATACTGAGTTAATCTTCCTCACTTTAAGCCTAACCCACCATTAATAGTTCTGCCCTATGAAACTAGTCACAGTTCTTGATTGCTCTTCCACACAAACTTCTTTCCAAATATTTAGTAGCATAATAACAAGAACAGTAATAATAACCAAAATTTATTGAGCACAATTTTCCAGGAACGGTTCTACTATGCTTAGAGTGTATCTTTTAATGTAATGCTAACAACAATCCTAAAAATTAAGACCAGCTGCCAATTCTGTTGTGCAGATGTGGGAAAAGAGAAGAAGGATATTGAAAAAAAATCTACCAAAGGTTAAATAACTTGCCCAGTGGCACTGGATCAAACCCAAGAAGCCTGGTTGCATAGCTCTTCAAGCTATGGTGTTATAATAATACAGCTTTCATATTATCTTTCCTTCTCAAAGAAGTGAATTTCATTAAATCACTTTTCCTATATCTTGAGTTAGAGTGTCCTCACTATCCTTTGTATTTTCTTATTTATAAACTGCACTTTTCAAAAATGAATACAATAGGTCAGATGTGGTATAATCAGGGCAGAACCTTGAAGATCAATTTCCCACTTCATCTAAGGACTATCAATGTAGCATTAATACTAATAGTAAGGTAGTTTAAGCTGGCATAAACTTGGGTAGACAGTAACATTATTGCTCTAGCAGAGCAAAAGAAAAACACAAAACTTAAGAGTTATTCACATGAACTTTGGCCAGTCAGATCTCCCTGTCTTTACTTTGTAGATATACTATTAAATCTGTGTACAAAGTTATACCTTTATACACAGTAATTTTTTTCCATTCAATTAAGCCTGTGAAAAGCCTTTTGAATTCTATTCTTTCATCCTATATATTATCTATCCTTTTAGTATGGTATGGTTTATCTTATTATTGTTATCATCAAACAATTTCTGTTCATTAATATTTCATCTTTGAACCAATACAATGTTTTCAGTCTAATGATCAGCCTAAAGTTACCCAAATATCTTATATTTATTCTCAGAAAAGCAGTCAGGCAAAATTATTAAAACAAAATAGTTTCAAAAACTCATTTGCCTTTCATTCACTTTTCATTAAAATTGCAAAGGAATTGCTCACTTGGTAAGGATTCTTCCTTTCTGACTCATTTACCTATTTTCTTCCAATTCATGAGATTCCTACATGAAGAACAAATCTTTCCTAGCAGAGAAATGTAGTTTCACTTGAAAGTAGGAAACTATTCTTACATGTGCTCCAACAGGAAAAACATAAAAGAGAATAAAGTCACTGTGATTGGAGAAATTTCACTTGTTTTATTGTTGCAAAATCTGTAGAACGCCCATTGGCATAGTCATTTTTCTTAAAGTCATTTGGAATTTCAATTGTTTGTATGGCTTCCTTCTGGGATTATTTTAAAATGCATACGAGAAACTAAAAAAGAGTAATAGAAAAACAATTTAAACTAATCAGTATCTTTATTCAGTTAGTATTACGTTTCCAAAGTTTTCCCAGAATACTTTCAGAAAACACATTCATCTTGCTCCAGTGATAATTCTTGGTATTCACCAGTTAGAGAAAGAAAAGGTCAAATATACTACAGAAAAATATAGACTAGTGCAGGAAGACCAGATTTTTATTTTATGTGAAGCTGGCACATGGTAATTTCTTATGGGACATAGAGATCTGAAAAATAAGTGAAAATACAAGTTTTAAATTAATGTATACCAAGAGCAATCTATTCTTTGGTAGAAACTAGACTTGTGTAAAGCCTTTAATAATATAATTAAGAATTCAACAACACTTCTGTATGTAATTCACAGCTCCAAATGTCTACAGCTCTAATTCTGACCTTTTAAAACCCCATTAAGCTATGTAAATACAGTACAAAGAAATGTGTACTGTGCATAAACAGTATTCTAATGTCAACGAGACAAGGACACATTGCTTCACTGTTGTCCCCAGTGCTTATAAGGGCACTGTTGAGGCATTAATACATCCTTGATATTGATTTATATATGACAGATCTACCATGGGACTCATGTTGTGGCCTTTCTGTTCAATATGTGGTTCGAGGGTGACCCATACTTCTATTATTCTGATATATTAGACAGGTTGTGATGGTTAATTTTGTGTCAAGTTGACTGGGCTGAGGGATGTCTGGAAAGCTGCTAAAACATTATTTCTAGGTGTGTTTTAGGGTGTTTGTGGAAGAAATTAGCCTTTGATTCAGTAGGCTGACTAAAGAGATCTGCTCTCACAAACATTGGTGGGCATCATTCAATCTGTTGAAGGTTGAATAAACAAAAAAAGCAAAGGAAGTATGAATTTTCTTTTTCCCTTCTTTAGTTGTTAATGTCCATCTTTTCTTGGCCTTCAGATATTGGAGTTCCTCGCTCTCCTTTCTTCAGAGTCTGGGATCTACATTCCCTGTCCCCTGGTTCTTAGACCCTGAAACCCAGATTAAACAATAACACCAGCTCTCCTGGTTCTCCAGCTTGAAGATAGCAGGGTGTAGTATTCCTGGCTTCCAGAGTCATGTGAGCCAATTCCTATTATAAATTCCTCTTATATTTATATTTATGTCCTATTGAATCTATTTCTCTGCAGAACCCTAATACATACATATTACAAATGTTTTTAGAGTTCAGTGAAAATAATAACAATGAAATTTTTTGAAAACAAGGAAATTAAAACTAAAGGTCCAGGACCTCATATTAAATATAAAAATCTTGGTAACACAGCATTTTATTAGCTTCCTATGTATATATTTTAAAATTATATAATATTTACTACAGAAAATAAGAAAATATAAAGCATCTCAATTGTACCAACTGTCAAAAATTTCCATTGACATTTTGGTGTTTAACTTGCAAAGTATCATCTGTGCATATAGTGTGTGAATGCATATATGTTTACAATCATACAAACACATATCTAGAATATAAAGGAATCAACCTATTTTTCTTTGATTAACAATATATTGGGAACATATTTCTATGTCAAGAAATATACTAAAATATCTACTAAATCATCATTTTGACAAATAATCAGCATTTTATTTTGTGTTCAATCCAGGTAAAACTCCTTCTTACCCCTGCCTTAAGGTCTAACCATGTTATGTGAGGAATTCAAAAGAAACAAAAATAGAATTTGTTAAAGTCTTGGCAAACAATGTAAGGAAAACACCATTATCCAACTATATTCTTTTTGGTCTTTGTGGAGGAAATTACTATATACATAACAATTTAAAACAACACTGACTTATTATCTCATGGTTGCTGTGAGTTAAGACTGTTAGCTGGGTCCTATGCTCAGGGTCTCCAAAGCTGGAATCAAAGTGTCAGTTAACCTGTGGTCTCATTTTGACTCAGTAAATACCAGTCTCCAAGCTCACCTGGGGTTGACAGAATTCATCTCCTTGCAGTTTCGAGACTGAGGTCCTTGCTTCCATTTTGGCTGAGCCGTGGGTTGCTCTGAGGTCCTCCAGGCCTCACATTGTTCCTTGACACATGATCCTTGTAGGCTATTCAACACCTGGCAGTTCATGTCCTCAGAGCCAGGAAGAGTGTTTCTCTCCAACTTCTTGGTCTGCTACCTGCCAGAGAAAAGTCTTTGCTTTTAAAGAACTTACTTGATAGATTAGGTCCAGTCTGGAAAAGCTCCTTTTTACTGTACAATGTATGATAATCAGGAAAGTGATATCTCATATCCATAGGTTCATAGGGAAGACATTCATAGGAAAGACATTACAAAAGGGCTAGGGTTATTGGGTAATTCTGCTTACTATATAAACATAAATGGGATCAGAATTTAATCAATTATTTGGAAATAAGTAATTTGGAAATAACACGCAAGTTTGTTTATATGTTTATGATTTTCCCAAAACATAAAAATCATATTTATTCACCAACATTTTGATATGCAGTCATATTATGCTTCTTTTTAAATCATGCATCTATCTAGTTTTGAATGCTTTAACAATGGAGAAAAGCTTGACTCACATTTAAAATTATAATTGTATTTCCTTGTTTACCCAGTAGATTTTTAAATTTATTATTTATTTTAAAAAATAACTTGTAGATTTATATAATATAAAACATGATTTATACAATCTTCAATTTTTATAATTTACTAGGACTTTCTTTGTGGCCTGGATAAAAACAAGGTAAGGATCGCCTACATGTTTAGAGGGGAAATGGAATTTAGGTTCTATAATTTAAAAAACTGATTTTGATAAAAGAGTATTTTTTAATTATATAACTTTGGTTTGTTGCGCATAACATAGTGTTATGATCACTGTGATAGATTAAAATAAATATCTCTTCCATCTAGCCAAACACTTTCAAAAGCCTCCATTTCATTTGCTGGTTCCTGGTTCTTTGTTGCCCACTTTCCATTCTTCTCAGCCCCCCATATTCTGTGAGAGCAGTTGAAAGATTTTTAAGTGTGTAAGTTCTATTTTATTTCTTTATGGTTTGGTCATTTGTAAAAACCCTCTTTCTCCTGTTTGGTTTCTTCCAGCAGTTCACTCTCCTAGGAAACCCCCAAGTTTGACCCACTTCAGCTACATCAATATCAAATGACTAATTGCTTGTCTCTTTTCAAGAGAACCATCTCCCTAGCTATAGACCACACAGAAAATTCTCTAAAGGAAATACAGTTTGTCTTTTTTGTAGCTTTTCTCAATGACTTGTCTAGCTGCATTAATGTTAGTAAGACTGTTCATTTATTTCAACAGCCTAAGAATTCTGAAAATAGCAATGAAATCAAAGAATTTCATATTCTTACATAGAACTCAATGGGAACAAATGACTGCACACTCTAAAGTATAGACCAGAGAATTCTTAGTAATTTCTAGTACTCTCAAGTCTAGTTTCTTTATATCTCTATAGATATAATGGGACTTCCAAATGCAATGGCTTTTGAAGCATCTGCATATTAGGAATATAACTTGATAAACTGTCAAATGAAATATAAGCCATAAAATTGTATTATACTAAGTGTATCACAAGAATGAAGCCTCAGTCAAAACTGTTAGAGTCTAAAGAGTAAACTCTGGTGTATTTCCATCACACTAAAGATGAGGTAAGAGACACATTTTACCTGTGATTTTAAGGTTAAATATCTTTATGCCAAGTTCCCAGGAGCAGATCTTGATTGAGGATCTATATGCAAATGATTTATAAGGAAATGCCTTTGAGAAAACCATTAAAGTAGTAGGGGAAGCAAGAGAAGTAAGAGTATGCAGGCCATCTGAGCCTAAGTCCCAGAATGGTAGGTAGCTTCAGCCTATCCCTGCAGAGATAATCTGGACTACACGTGTCCTTGAGTTGTCTTGAGCCAAGGAAAGACATCTGGAGCTTGTGGACCCCAGTCCTCACTGGTTATTACTTAAGCATCATCATCCAGATGTTTTTGGCAAAAAGGCCTCCAAAACGCAAAGGCAGTCCTCTGTAAATGCTTCAAGTTATTGAAAACAAAAGCAAACCAAAGGGTACCCTCCACAAACAGAAACATGGGGAAAAGGAATGACAGTAGATCTGTGAAAAACATGAAAACAATTCTTATTTGCATTCTAAGATGTAAATTGGCTAATTATAACATCTTTATGACTAAAATTAGGCAGACAGAATATGAAAAATGTTGCTAAAGATCAAATTCTTTTCCAGTAGCTATTTGTCATAGTTGGAATATATATATATATATATCTATATATATATATATATATATAGATATATATATATATATATCTTAGATGTTTTTACTCTCTTTTGTTTTAACAAATAACAAAGCTTATGTATCTATCAGTGACTCCAAAAGGAAAGATATGATCATAGATAGAATGATTAAGTTGTCTGAGAAACATGAATTAGTAATGCTTTCACAAAAAAATTGGAATTATTCATTGTGGTCTAAGGTCAAAACATTTTGATGATAAATCTCAATTTAGAAACTGAAGTAGCCAACTAAAAGGCAATAGCAAGACACCAGCAGAAGTATCAGACTCAGTATTGGCCAGAGCATTATAAGCTTCACTTACTTATGTCTGTTTAAGTTTTAAAATTAGATGGGTCATGTTATAAAAACAACAGGAGACTTTACATCAGGCTGCCCCCAGACACTTTCTTTGTAATTTATTTTATACTCTCAGGCTTACATGGACCAACTGAATGGTAAACTTTGGCTTATTTTGACATGCAGAGAAAATCTGAAAAGAATATGAATATATGAAGGCATATTTGCATTCAGAAGGAACATACTGAGCCTAGAAATGAATGATTCATTTTAGTTGTAAGAAAAATTCTACCTAATTTAGTGATTTTTTAAAAGATTTAAGTATTTATTTTAAAGAGGGAGAGCGAGTGGCGGGGGGAGAGTAGGGGGAGAAGGAGAATCTCAAGCTGACTTCCTGCTGAGCATGGAGCCAGATACAATACTCAATTTCACAACCCTGAGATCATGACCTGAACTGAAATCGAGAGTGGGAGGCTTGGGGCACCTGGGTGGTTCAGTCGTTCAGCATCTGCCTTCAGCTTGGGGCATGATCCTGGAGTCCTAGGATCTAACCCCACAGCAGGCTCCCTGGATAGAAGCCTGCTTATGCAGGCAGCCTGCTTCTCCCTCTCTCACTCCCCCAGTTTGTGTTCCCTCTCTCACTGTTTATAAATAAATAAAATCTAAAAAAAAAAAAAGAAAGAAAAAAAGAGTGGGAGGCTTAACTGACTGAACCACCCAGGTGTCCTAATTTAGTCATTTCTAAAAAGTATTCTGGGATTTATGCTTTCCTTTATTTCTTCTTTCCCCATGATTCCCAATACTCTCCATCCAGTCATCCTGGCCATTTTGTATTCTTTGCCTCAGAGACTAGCTATAATTGCATATAATAGAGAATGTCTCTTTTCCTCTTTTATGTTTCTAATGTGCAGGCTTTAAAAAACCAGAAAGGACACCTAACTGAGAAAAAATAAATCATGCAGAAAATATTGTGAATAAAATGTTGAATGAATGAGTAAAGGATAGATAATTTGTTTTTAAATAAAAAATTTGATTAATAAAAGGTAGTATAGTATATAATTGAGAAGTATAGGAATCTATTGTCATTTTTGTTGGTTTGAGCTTTGAAACTCCTAGCTACACTGAATTTTAAAAAGAAAATGACTCAAAGTGTTCTATTTGCTAAAATGTATACCCTGTTCAAAGTCATATATTTATTTATATACAAACATACACACATGTGTGCATGTACATACATATTTAAATTTTGTACCCAATAGTTAAAGAATACATGATTTTTTCAAATTCACATGAAATAAGGTTATAATTGGCCATAAATATGTTCTCAACAAATTTCTAAACTTGTCATAGAAATCATATTCTATAGACATTATGAAATAAGGTTAGTCTGATGGTTAATTTTATGTGTCAACTTGACTGGGCCACAGGGTGCCCAGCCATCTGGTCAAACATTATTCTGGGTATATCTGACAAGATGTGTCTGGAAGAGGCTAACATTTGAATACGCAGACCTATTCATCTGGGACATCAAATTTTTTCTGCCTTCCTACTCATTTGAAACATTGGTTCTCCTGGGTCTCCTGATTGCTGACTCACCTGCAGATCCAGGAGTTTTTCAGGCTCCAAAATTATATGATCTATACATACATCTTATTGGTTCTGTTTATTTGGAAAATGCTGACTAATATAATCAGATACTAATAACAACAACTTTAATTTTTAAAAAATCTCATATATTTGTAAAATAAGAACTACATGACTAAACAACTTTAAAAAAAGAAGAAATCATCATGAAAACTAAACTATTTAGAACTAAATGATTTAGATAATATCATATATGAAAACTTATGAAATAACTCTGAGGAATTCCCTCTTCCCCCAGCCATCAAAATTCATTATGGTGCAAAAACAACAATTTAGTTTTCCATTTGAATAATCATATTCAAATGGAAATTGTAGTACTAAAAAGAGCTCCTCAATAATTGAATATTTGTTTATAATTTCCATTGCTTGTTTTGGAAAAGATATTAATTTTTAACCGTGTCCCTATTACTACCTTTCATCCCCTGTGTTGCACCTATGCCACTAGAATATAAATTTCCTGTTTTAGGTAACTGTTTCTCACTAAAATATGAGCTTGATGGGTTTATAGTTAAGATTATGAGTTATTCAACCTCTTTGTCACAGCACATAGCATATATATTAGGAAAAATCTCACTGGATTGGTTATAACTATTTTGAAGCTCTAAAAATAAAATATTTGTCAGTCCTCTTAAGAGAATTGGAGGGGTAGACTTGCAGAATTTAATGAAATCAGTACCAATTTATGGTCTTAAGTGGTTATATTCCAAAAGAAAGATATGGAAAATCAATGGAATAAACATCCAAGTTGAGATGTTAGAGAAAAAACAGAGTATCTTCAAAGCAAGTGGAAAGGGGAAGATAGTAAAGATAAGAACAAAAATAAAAGATTCAAAAACAAAGATAAAATAAAGCCAAAACTTGATAATGGAAGGAATAATACAAAAGGCAAAAATTGAGAAAGTCTGATAAAGAAAATACCAGAGACATCACCAATAAACAACATAAGAAAAATAAGAGTACATAGATACAAATGCAACAGAAAAAAAAAGAAAAAGAAAAGAAAAAAATGAGATCAACAATTTTATGTCTTTAGGGCACCTGGGTGGCTCAGTTGGTTAAGCGACTGCCTTTGGCTTAGGTCATGACCTTGGAGACCCAGGATCGAGCCCCACATCAGGCTCCCTGCTCAGCAGGAAGCCTGCTTCTCCCTCTCTCACTCCCCCTGCTTGTGTTCCCTCCCTGGCTGTGTTTCTCTCTGTTAAATAAATAAAATTAAAAAAAAAAAAATTTATGTCTTTCATTTGAATACTTGCAGGCAATTACTAGATGCTTACATTATTTAAATATCAAACCTGACTTAAGACTGTATTGTCCTCTAACAATTATAGATTCTGAAGCAACAGTTAAATATATGCACAAACACACACAGATATACCCTGGAGGATCATGTAATTTTGAGGGAGAATTCTATCAAACTTTAAAGAAATATGTCTTTCCATCATTATAAAAAGTCTTTCAGAAGGTAAAATGTGACATTCTCCACTAATTTCATGAAAGCAAAATCAGAAAAAGATAAAGACAGACACAGGCCAAGTTGATTCAAAACATAGCTAGAAATTAATTTCTTTAAGCTGATAAAGATTAGTTACTAAACTCTTGCAGCAAATATTCTTAATGGAGAAACACTAAAATCTTTTAGTGTTCCAGCAATTGCACTACTAGGTATTTACCTGAAGAATACAAAAATACTAATTTAAAGGGACAGTGCATCATAATATTTATAGCAGCCTTATTTACAATAGCTAAATTATAGAAACAGCCTGTGTCCATCAACTGATGTCTAGATAAAGAAGAAGTGGTATATATAGACATACAATGAAGATATACAATATACTCATCCATAAAAAAGAATGAAATCTTGCCTTTTGCAAGGAAGTGGATGGAGACAGAATTATGCTAAGAGAAGTAAGTCAGGGAAAGACAAAATACCATATGATTTCATTCATATGTGGAACTTAAGAAACAAATGAGGATCAAAAAGAGAGAAAGAGAGAAGTAAACCAAGAAGCAGACTCTTAACTATAGAGAACAAACTGATTATTACCAGGGATGGGAAGGGTGGGTTAAATAGGTGATAGGGATAAAGAAGGGTACTTACAATTAGCACTAGGTGTTGTATAGAAGTGTTGAATCACTAAATTTTATCCCTGAAATGAGTATTACAATGTATGTTAACTAACTGGAATTAAATAAAAATTTTAAAGAATAAATAGGTAGTCATGCTAAGCCTCATTAAGAAGAAAGTACTTAGGAATTATTTGAAAGCTATGAAGGAAATCAAACAAATATCTGAAGGAAAAGAATCCCTAACAGTGAAACTGTGGTAAGGCAGTAACATGCCTTTGTGTTTGAGAAGTAGCAAAGAGGCCAGCCGGCCAAAGTGGAATTCTAGACTGAGTTTTCCTGATATTAATCCCTTATCAAGGATTTGGATACTTGTTGTTTATTTGAGAGGTGATCCTGAGAAGCATGCAAAAGGATGGTAGGATTGTAAGGCAGGGGGAAAAAAAAATGGCTAATAAACAGTGAGTTGATGAATCTCAGTCCTTCTGAGGACTAGCTGTGGATGCATGTGTGTGCCATCTTAGAATTCCCCAGCAAGAGAGAAGGAAGCAGGAATAACTAGCCACTCATTTCCATCCTCCACAGGTTAAGGGAGCATCACATACCAGCAGTGGGATCAGCAATCTTCTGCCAGAATCAGTCTATGGGCAGAAAAACTAGAGTCAAGCCACAAAAGCATTTGAAGTAGGATGGTACTACTGGGCATTTGAAATTCCCGTCACCATAGCTTTGAGTGAAGTAGGAGGTAAGTCTGTGTGACATGGGCTGATGAATTAACAGTGCCTGCTACAAGCAGTGAAAAGAAGGGGATGGAGATAAGGTGAGAGCAAGAGGATTAAGGGAAGGGTGATCTTATAGAGCATTGTACATCTTGTAATGACTTGGTTTTATATTCTATATTAAATGTGGAGAGTTATAAAACTATTAGCGAGTTGTAAAACCATTTGGCTGTGCTATTGAGGATAAACTGTAGTGATAGAGTTTGCCCAAGGAAAGGGCAAACTGTTAGGAAGCCATTAAAGTAATCCTCATAAGAAATAAGATGTCTTAGACCAGATTGGTAGTGGGCAATTAAAGACCAGATTGGTACTGGGCAATTGAGACAAAGTCTGATTCTGAATATATTGCATATGGTGAAGTCTTTTTCTATTTTAAATTGTACTAAATGTTCTTAACATTAAGGCAACAAAAATAAGACTTAAAATTGGAAAGTAAAGAGTCATCTAATGTGATGACTGTCTACATGGAAAATTCAAAAAAGACTGGAATTTAATTATTGGAAATAAGCAAGGAAATTGACAAGTTAGATAACTAGGAGACGATACTTTAAAAATCAATTGAATTTCAAAAAAATCAATTGCATTTCTATATATCAGCAATACATAATTATTTTAAAATGCACACTATATATTAGCAACTGATGAGGTGTCTAGGAATATATCCAAAATAAAGTGTGTAAGACCCATACAAAAAAATGATAACATGTGTTGACAGATATTAAAGGCCTATGGAGAAATATCTTGTACTCATGGAGAAAAGCATTAATTTGGGGAAAAGATCTAAAGTTACACCAAATCTACAAAATCAACTCAATCAAATTATTTTTTAAAAAATTTATTTATTTATTTTAGAAAGAAAGGGAGAGGGGTGCCTGAGTGGCTCAGTTGGTTAAGCAACTGCCTTTGGCTCAGGTCATGATCCCGGAGACCAGGGATTGAGTCCCACATCGGGCTCCCTGCTTGGCGGGAAGCCTGCTTCTCCCTCTCTCACTCCCCCTGCTTGTGTTCCCTCTCTGGCAATGTTTCTCTCTGTCAAATAAATAAAATATTAAAAAAGAAGAAGAAAGAAAGAAAGAAAGAAAGAAAGAAAGGAAGGAAGGAAGGAAGGAAGGAAGGAAGGAAGGAAGGAAGAAAGAAAGAAAGAAAGAAAGAAAGAAAGAAAGAAAGAAAGAAAGAAAGAAAGAAAGAAAGAAAGGAGAGAATGGGTGCTAGGCAGAGGGAGAGAAATCTCAAGCTGACTCCATGGGGAGTACAGAGCCCAAAGCAGGGCTCTATCTCAAAACCCTGAAATTATGACCTGACTCAAAATCGAGAGTCAGATGCTCAATCAACTGTACCACCCAGGCACCTAATTCAATCAAATTCTAGCAAGAATTTCAACTGCAGATCCTGAAGTTTTTGTGGAAGTATAAAAAAGAAAGAATAATTGAGACAAAGATAGAAAAATAGAATGAGGGGACTTCTCTTTCCAGATATCAAAACCATCACAAAGCTATGATGTTTGGACATGTACCATTTGTGCCAAGACATAAAAACCGAGCAATTCAAAAAGTTAGAGAGCTTGAAATGGTGATACACTCTTGAACACAGTATCCAGACTGAGGGAAAAGAAGTAAGGAGAGAAGGGAGAAGAAGAGATGTCAATAAGTGTTGTCAGTACAACTGGTGAATCCTTTAAGAAAAAAAGGATACCTACCTCATACTTATTTAAAACCAATTTCAGATGGATTAGAGGCACGTGGATGGCTCAGTCAGTTAAGCATCCAACTCTTGATTCTGGCTCAGGTCATGATCACAGGGTTATGAGATCAAGCCCCAAGTTGGGCTCTGTGCTGGGTGTGGAGCCAGCTTAAGAGCCTATCTCTCACTATCCCCCACCCTTTTCTCTCTTTCTCTCTCCCTCTCAAAAAAAAAAAAAAAAAAAAGGAAATTAAGATAGATTAAAAAATTAAGTGTAGAAAAGAAACATAGAATGTTTACATATAAAACCATAGAATATGGGGTGCCTGGGTGGCTCAGTTGGTTAAGCGACTGCCTTCAGCTCAGGTCATGATCCTGGGATCAAGTCCCATATCCGGCTCCCTGCTCAGCAGGAAGCCTGCTTCTCCCTCTCTCACTCCCCCTGCTTGTGTTCCCTCTCTGGCTGTGTTTCTCTCTGTCAACTAAATAAAATCTTTAAAAAAAAAAAACCATAGAATAATATTCTAATTTGGGATGATGAAATCAGTTTATAAATATGACCACTTCATACGCACATACAAAATATTAACTTGACTACTTAAATTCAGTTTGTCAAAAATATATCAAAGAATGTGCAATAAGCCATAAAGTGGGAGAAGATACTTTAACACAAAACTGACAAAAATATAGTACCCAGAATAAAAAAAACTTACATATCAAATTAAAAACCAAATAGATCCTACTTCATATCAACTCGCTTGGCAAAATTTAAGGAAAGGATGTGAATCAATGGAAACACCTATACATTACTCAGGAAAGGCAAGGTGATATTTTCTGGAAAAATTGAGCATTCATATACCCTGCTACTTAATACTTTCATTCCAAGGTATATTCCAAGAAACTCATTCACATATATACTAAGACACATGTACAGAAGGATTATATAAGTACTCAAAACATTGGATACAAAGTAAATATCCATAAACAAGAGAATAAATTTAAAATTACAGAATTATAGTAATATAGTGGCATATTATAGAACATATTATAGATAATAAACCACAGCAACATTCAACAGCATAGATGAACCATTAAAGCATAATTTGGGGATTAAAAAAGCAAAACTATATACAAGTATGATAAATTTCTATAGAGTTAAAAAAATAACTAAAACAAAACAGTACTTTACTCAAAGTCTACTGATGTAAATGTTCATTCTATCCCTCAGGCACAGAATAAAGTATCTATGTACCATGGCCCTGGTGAAGATGACTCATAAAATTGGCCATCCCAATAAGTTATTACCAATATTATTTACATTATATGAAAAGAGCAAACAATAGAAAGAAAATGTGTTGGAGATTAAGATGAGGGGTTATAGTTGAAAAAGAAAGTAGAAGAAATGAAGGGGATGCTGCAAATGAAAGAATTTTTAATGAGATGGGTCTCTCCCTGGGCTACAAAACCAAATGTTCTCAGGGAACACTGAAGTTAACTCATGGACTTTAAAAGTCCAGTATTTCCAATCAGCCACTTAATCTAATTTACTGTGTGCAAATTACTTAAGCTCTCAGTATCTCCATTTCCCACACATCAAATGAGAATAATAATCATACTTATTTTTAAAACAACAGTAATGATACTTATTTATCTATTAAAACTGTTTTCACAATTATATCAGGTTGTATTATATAACCTAAACAACAGTACCCGGAATTTGGTAAATGTAAAATGTTATCATTATCATTAGTTATTTATATTTGTACCTTTATTTATACCATATTTATTATTGTTGTTGCTGTTGTTAAATAGAGGTCTGAAGATGGTATACTTTCTTTATGAATGCTAATTTATTTATATGTATTTCTTCACTTTGTAAAAGAAAAGTGCATGTATTTCCTCACTTTGTACAGAAAAGTATTTTTTTAAAGTCATCACAGAGGGGTGCCTGGGTGCCTCAGTTGGTAGAACGACTGCTTTCAGCTCAGGTCATGATCCTGGAGACCGGGAATCGAGTCCCACATCGGGCTTCCCGCGCAGCGGGAGGCCTGCTTCTCCCTCTCTCAGTCCCTCTGCTTGTGTTCCCTCTCTCTCTGTGTTTCTCTCTGTCAAATAAATAAATAAAATCTTAAAAATAAATAAATAAAAATAAAGTCATCACAGAATAATAACTTAAGTACATACCTTTGTATTACTTAAAATCCAGGATTCAGAAAGTGGAAATAATTTTTAAGATTTTATTTGCAAATGTGTATATGAAAAAAATGGAGATAAAGAACTCACTTCTGTGATCCTCCTGGTCCTTGAAAATGATATTGATGATTTAGAGTAAAATAATCTCAAGAACTATTGTATGTTTTGCTGAATCACAATTTCCCCAGAGGAACCACTAGCCTCAGAAAGAGTAGTTCTTAATCATTATAAGAATGGTATGAAAACAGTTTCCCTGTTCCCCAAGACATTCGTAAGAGAATAGCAACTCTGGTGCATTATGGGTAATTCAGTCAAATTATCTTTATTGATAAAAGGGAGAGGCCTGTATGATCCTCTTTTGCCTTCAGAAATTGTTTTGAAACCCCCAATGTCTCTTCAGTGGCCCACCTGATGTTTTTCCCCTCCAATGACATTGGGAATAATTAAGCTGTTAAGAGAAGATTCATAATGAAAAAACAAAACACAAAACAATTAAGGAAAATATTTTATGCTCATTTTATTTCCCTTCATTAGTATTTAAAGGTCAGAAAAACACTTGTAATTTGGAAAAAATAGAATAAAACATAAATGCTAGTTTCCTCTTGGTTTCACTTGGAAAAATAATAACACTTTTCTGAAATATAAGCCCAAAAGCAATTAAAAAGAAATAATATTCAGGATTAATGTATATTATTCATTTACAGTTTTAGAACTTCAAAATGAGTAGCCATAATGCTAAGTTAAGAGAATGGTAGGTTTTAAATCCTTATTCATAAGTAATTCTTAATTCAAACAAGTTCCTGTAAGAATTACTTAGAATTAAGGTACAAGACCTATTACATAGCCCATAGAATATGCATTCTATATGCCAACCCTTTATTAATCTTACTCAGATGCAAGGCTTTTCGATCTAGGATTACCTTGTTAATCACAGGACTAAAAAGCTCTGATCAAAGTGAAGGTTCTTGGTTAGATGAGAAAATCAATAATTCCATTACTGATTTTTAAATTTCATTCCATGATTTTGTTGATTTATTATCTCTTGTAGCAACTGAAATCTGTATTTCATTTCATTTGGGGGAAAATTACTGAAGAACCATTTCAATTAATACTGCTAAATGTTAAATGAGGTCAATTTTTAAATGGCCTGTTTCCCATTGTAAGCACTGTTATTCCCAAGTTAAAACATATTCCTATACATAAATACTAAAATTTTATAAAATTTACATTTTTTTCTAATGCATTATTTTTAAGTTACCACTAATATCCCTGCTACTATATTTGTTATAAAAGTTACCTGACAGAAAAGTAAAACACAGAATTCTACTGTGGGAAAAAATATAGATTCCAAAGATTAACATAAACATGATAAATTTTATTAACGTGAAATCCCTTGGAATTTTCAATAATTTAAAAGGGATTTAAACTGAAGTTTACCTTAGTTTATCTAGCCAATCCTTTTCAGAGTCTATAAATATATGGTATAGACAAATAGCTAGGGATTTATTTTAAATAAGCAAGTCAAAGATCTATTTTCAAGAGCTTCTCAATTTATATATATAAATATATTAATAACAATATTTCCTTGGTTATTCATAAAAGAAAATTCCCCTATGGTTTGTACTCTGAAAAGCATTTTAGGCTAGTCAATTTTTTCAATTACTCCTGTTTTGGTAATTGTTTGCATTTAAAATTTGAACACTCT
This sequence comes from Spilogale gracilis, assembly GCA_004023965.1. Classification (NCBI taxonomy): domain Eukaryota; kingdom Metazoa; phylum Chordata; class Mammalia; order Carnivora; family Mephitidae; genus Spilogale; species Spilogale gracilis. The sequence continues at coordinate 32,629 of PITA01011388.1, read as the reverse complement.
GTTTTCTTTAAATATTGTCTAATTCACATTTTAATGTATTAATATGAACTTTACCACCAATAAGGTTCATTGGAGAGGTATTTATCAAAGTAATAATTAATACTTCATCTTCCTACTAAGACAATTAAAAACAGATATTTTTCATCTTTTTTTTAAAGATTTTATTTATTTATTTGAGAGAGAGAAGATCAGAGGGAGAAACGGACCCCCCCCCCCCATACCCCATGGAGCAGTGAGTCCAAAGAGGGACTTGATCCCTGGACACCAGGATCACCATCTGAGCCGAAGGCAGTTGCTTAACCAACTGAGCCACCCAGGTGCCTGAGATTTTTATCCTTTAAGGACACTTACAAGTACCATGTATTACTATTAACACTATACTGATAACTTTTTCTCAGACTTTTTCTTTTTTTTTTTTTAATTTAAATACAGTGCGATATTGATTTCCAGAGTAGAATTCAGTTATTCATCACTTACATAAAACCCAGAGCTCATCAAAAGTACCCTCTTTAATACCCATCACCCATCTAGCCCATACCCTCCCTCTACCCCATCAAACCTCAGTTTGTTCTCTGTCATTAAGAATCATTTATGGCTGGACACCTGGGTGGCTCAGTTGGTTAATAATCTACCTTTAGCTCAGGTCATGATCCCAGCATCCTGGAATCGAGCCCCACAGCAGGCTTCCTGTTTAGTACGCAATCTGCTTCTCCCTCTGCTCCTCCATTCATGCTCTTTCTCTCTCAAAAAAAATAAATAAATAAAATCTTCAAAGAGTCACTTATTGCTTGCTTTCCTCTCTTTTTTTTCTTTTCCCCCTTTCCATATGTTCATCTGTTTTCTTTCTTAAATTTCACATATGAGTAAAATCATATGATATTTGTCTCTCCAATGGACATATTTCACTTAGAATGACACATCCTAGCTCTGTCCATGTCATCGCAAATGGCAAGATTTCATTCTTTTTGATTACTGAATAATATTCCATTACATATACCACATCTTTATCCAGTCATCAGTCAATGGACATTTGGGATCTCTCCATAGTTTGACATTTCTCAGACTTTTTCTCATGTCATTATGTCTCTTACAATGGAAATGTTAAGTGTATTCAAGTCAGAGAACACAGAGAACTCATATACAAACCTTAAACAGTTACATCTTTTGCCAGTGACCCTTCATAAATATTCTGTGTGATGGTTAGTTGTTATTTTGCTTGTTTGTTTGTTTCTTTCTTTTAGATTTCATTTATTTATTTTAGAGAGAGAGAGCAGGGTCAGAGAGGGAGGGAGAGTAAGAGGGAGAGAATCCCAAGTAGAGTCCATACTGAGCACCGACCCCTATGTGGGGCTTGATCTTAGGACTCAGAGATTGTGACCTGAGCCAAAGGCAGACACTTAACCTGCTGAGCCACCAGTCACTCCAGATGATTAGTGTTATGTTTCCACTTGGCTAGGTCATAGTATCCAAATATTTTATTCTAGATATTTCTATGAAGGTATTTTTTGAATGGGATTAAAATTTAAATCACTAGACTTTATGACCTCCAGAATGTAGGTAGACCTCATCCAATAAGTTAAAGCTCTTAAGAAAAAAACTAACTCCCCCATGAGAGAAAATAGACTGCTTTCAGATTCAAACTGCAATTCTTCCTTGGGTTTCCAGGCTATGGGCCTACCCTGCAGATTTTGGATTTGCTAGTCTCCACAAACACTTGAACCAATTCCACCTTTCTCTCATTTATATGCATATATATCTTATACAGAGAGGGATTATTATTTAAGTACATAATATATACTGTAATATATATAATATATACTACATATTTTATACACATATTGGTTCTGTTTCTCTGGAGAAAACTAACACACTTTAAAAACAAACAATTTTGAAACCTATTATTTTACTATCTTCAAAATGTAATTGTTTCAGTTAAAGAAGTAATTTCGTTATTTTAGATTGTACAGCCCTTCATATAAGAAATCAAATTAATGGTACTGATTTTGAGCATTCCCCTGTAACTACTTATAATTATTTTCAACATATGTAGAGTTGGATTTTCATTTTACCCTACGAATACTCACAGATCTTTCTAGAGACAATTCCATGACAATAATATGAAAAAAACAACAACTTCAAGCTTTTTATAATTAAAAAGTATCAGAAACATCTAAAATATTTAATAATAAGTGAAATGATTAATTCAAGTTTGGTCCTTCCTTATGATGAGATATTACTAAATAATTAAAACTATTTATAAAATTCTTCAGATATAGAAAAATGTTAATGCACTGTATATAAAAGAGGTATGCCAAAATCTATATAAAGTATAGCCTTAACTACAACCTTAACCTTAACTATAAAACATGTATTTGAGATATGACATAAAGGAAATACATCAACAATGCAAATAAAGATTATTTCTAGATGGTTGGATTGTATGTTATTATTATTCTATCCCCTTTTATATTTTCCAGTTTTCCATAATAAATCTGTGTTGTCTTATCATTAGGGAGAAAGTTTTAAGCTTTGAGCAGACCAGAAATATGATTTTCCCAATGTTTCTTGATGAATTCTCCACTGACTTCAAAGGATTCTGTCTTTCTACAGCACTTGTTACATGCCTATATATGATAATCTTTATCAATTGTGCTGTAATCATGTGCCTATATATCTGTCTTCCCTTATAGTCTGTGAGCTTTTAGGGAAAGTCATTGTGTTCAGTTTGCCTGGGCATGCTCTCAGCACATAGCAGAATATTCAATAAATGTTTTTTCATGATAAGCAATACATACATTTATGGATCTTTAATCATACTGACTATTGATATTTCATAACTGAATCATGGCAGTTACCAACAGCTTTATTTATTCTCTTTTGCCAACAGTACTTTATTATTAGGGTCTACTACAATATGAAAAGGTATACAATAAAACTCATAGTGGTAAGAGTAACCCTTAAATGGTCCTCCATTCCCTATTTTCTACCTCCATGATTTCCCTCCATAATCCATAAGATGAGATTGGAAATTCGACAATATATAATACCTTTGGTTATGTTAGGTTGCACAACAGTAGTGATTTTGCATATTTAATGAAGGTTACTGATCAACTGAATTTAGTTAATCCAAAGGGAGATGATTCTAGTGAATCAACAAATCTAATGATATGCTGACTTTTCTTTAGCTAGTAACAGAATAGGAAATCAAAGATTCAAAGCATAAGAAAGACCCAACATTCCATTGCTGGTTTGAAGATGGAGGGTGCCATATGAGGGAAAAATCCAGGTCACTTTGAGGAATAGAGAGTAATTCCAGGGGGCAGCCAGGAAGAAAATGGGGGACCTCAGACCTATAATTCATAAGGAACTAGATTCTGCCAATAATCTTGATGAGTTTGAAGTGGATTCTTCCCCAGAGCGCTCAGGTAAGAGATAAGATCTGCTGACACTTCGATTTCTGCCTTGGAAGACCAAATAGAGAACCCACTTGAATTTGCCCAGGGTTCTGACTTACAGAACTATGAGCTAATGAATGTATGTTGTTTAAGCTGTTTGTGATAATCTGTTCTAAAGTGATAGAATCCTAATACACTGATAGAATCCTTGTTTTAACAGAGAGGTTCCCAATTATTATGATGTTTGTCATATGCTATGAGTAATATTTTGCTGTGGTTATAAGATGCAAATGAGTACAGAACACCATATAAATATGGAGTATTATTACATTTTCTCCCACAATATTCAGAAGTACACAGAAAAATATTGCTCCTTCATTCTTTAAATCTGGCCTTATCTACCAGAGACCATCCCACATAGAAGAAAATCATTCCCACCAAATAACAGTTTTTCATTTATTTATGATTTTTATACTTAAAAGTCCAAATCTCTCACAGAATTGTTTTAAAGTTTTGTGGGTTTGGGGGTTTTTGGTGTGTGTTTTTTGTTTATTTTTTTGTTTTCTGGTTTTGGGGTTTTTTTCTTTGTTTGTTTTTGTTTTTTTGGACTGCTCAGACTTTTCAGGTAGATGTTCCATCTTCACATTCTTGCCTTTTTACTCTTTTCTTTCTCTAAGTGTGGTATGGGTATATCAGGGGCTTACTTTATTCTTATGGCTTTGGAATAGAAAAGGTGCTGGAATGCCCTTTGTCCTTTAGTTCCTCTGGTCTCAGAGATTTCTTATCTGTCTGGCTACTGCTCCTCCTGCTGGAATCCCCTGCTGTAATTCATAGTCGGGGCTCTGCAGGGCTTCATCAAGCCATAGTGGTGAACTCCAACTCACAAGGATTCACCTCAGGCCCCTGTCTTGTAGCTCTTTCATATGTTCCGTCCAAAACCTAGAATAGGCAACCCATAACTAAACCTCTAATTACTGCACTAGGGTCACATCACCTCAAAAGTTCCCAGTGCGAGCAGGGTCATACAAGCATTCTACCTATACCTCATAGTCACTTGAACCAACTGGGAAAGCTAAACCACATTCTCCTTCAAGCAAATAATGCTAAGTTACAGAATTTAGCTTTCTATGGCCATCTCCTCCCAGAGTTCCAGAAATGAATCTAGGTAAGTGTTCCTAGCCCTGGCAATTCCTTCATCTTATATAACATACCTTCTGCCCAAGACAAAATCTGAAAATGGGAGGTTCTTCATTCCTATACACATCTGCCTTTCTCTCCCTTTATTTCTCAAAATTCTTTGGGACCAAAATGGGCAAGCTTTGAGCTATCTGTCTCCTGCTTTTTTTTTTTTTAATATTTTATTTATTTATTGGACAGAGAGAAACACAGCTAGAGAGGGAACACAAGCAGAGGGACTGAGAGAGGGAGAAGCAGGCTTTCTGCTGAGCAGGAAGCCCGATGTGGGGCTCGATCCTGGGTCTCCAGGATCATGACCTGAGCCGAAGGCAGTCGCTTAACCAACTGAGCCACCCAGGTGCCCCTATCTCCTGCTTTTATATCATATCTTCCTACCACAGGTACCAAGCCAATAAGGATTATTCATAAAGGTGGAAGTTGTGCCCTCTACACTTAAGGAAAAATTTCAAAAGTCTGTTCAATTGACATATAAACATTGATACATTAAGAAAAGTTAGAAAATAACCACTCCAAGGTCTTCTTTCAAACATATTTTCTTCTGGAAAAGCAATTTGGGGAGGTCCAGAAATTAAACATTAATTCAATCTTAGTCTTTGCATACTACCATAAAATTCCTGATCCTATCTCTCCACCATCTGAAACCAACAGAAACTTCAGTTTAGCTAGATAAAAGTCCATATAAACAGAAAGTCAAGAGAGAAAATCAGAATAATATAACTGAAATATCACCTCAGATGTATGAGAACACCATAAAGTTGAGAGAGGTCTCAGTGTATTTTTTTTTTTTACTTTTCTCATCTTAAACAATTAACTAGATAACAAGTCATAGAAAAAGATTTTACCTGAATCTTACCGTGTTACAGGAGGAAAACAGATGCTACTTTACTAAATTACTACATTAGATGCTATAATGAGACATCTAGCCTTCCTGCGGCATTAATGATTTTATCAGTAGTAAAATTTAAAAGACATTTCCATGTGATGACTTATGATAGGTTCAGACTTTATCGCTATAGTATATAAATGGCCAGCTTAGAAAAGGTTCCCTTCTCTAATGTAAAGCAAAGATAATATTTCCATATATCTGGAACTCTTTAAAACATCCAAGACCACCATTGTGGACAGAAACAGATCGAGCATCATGAGGGGTAGGTACTTCCCTGCTGACTCAGTCTTGGATTGACTGTAACTAAATCCTAGCTTTGGATGAAATTTAAATGCTCATAAATTAAAACGTTGTTTTTGAAGGCTTTTCTCAAATGTGTATTATTTATCCAGCTTTCTTATAGAGACTTGGCTGAAAATATAAAGTAAGAAATAATGTTTTCTCTTCATTTCAAAAGCTCTTACTGTAAGAATAAAATAGAAGTATAGCATTGTCCTAATTTATTTTTAATCCTTTCCTGTGATTTATTATGTAGGACACTGGACACTCCCTAGAGAGCTAGAATTGTGCCCCACAGCATATTCAACACTGCCATTTATTCATTTAAGTCTATATGTCTGAAGTTGCAGTATCTGCTATTACCAGGAAGTTCTCACAGTCATAGAATTTGCTAAATGGAAATTCCACTGTGTGGTCTGTCAGCTGCAGAGATTTCCACTTTCTATGGAGAAATGTCAGTAACAACTTAATTTCCTCCTGTTGTGTGAGCATCTTTTATCAACAAAATGTTCCCAATAATCACATCACATTTTAAAATGTTGCCTTTGGTTTATACAGACTGAGGAGTTAAGTGAGAGAAAGAGCAAAGGGAAATGGAAAAAAAAATAATTGTGTGATAAAGAGAGCTCATGACTACTAGCTGTGTATGAAAATGAAAAGTGTACAGATTAACTGATCTGATACCATTTCTATTACTCTCATTTATTAAAGCTATAGCCACCTGTTTACCCTGCTGGTTAGCTCTTGCAAGAATGATTCTGATCTCATGAATGTCAGCCCTTGCCCTCCAGGTTTACTCAGCTTTCAGTATGGATACCTTTCTTGTCCAGCTCTTCAAAGCAAAGAAAAGAAGAAAGAAGGAGGAAAAAACCATCCAGTGAGAGATTACAACATCCTCCACAGGGAATCCCTTCTGAGATCTTCTGGCTGTAAGAACATGTTGAGAAGCAGCTCAGTGTGCCATAATCCATACCAAATGTGACTGGAAACTTCTGTGCCAGGTGGGTCAAATGTGATTCTGATGCCAACACAGAATGGGGGAGAGAGGAATCCATATCTTGCATCTCTATCAAGTAATTAGTTATCTTCTATAATTTCTTACTGTCAAAAGCCAAATTCATTCTTTGCTAAAGAATTTCACATTTTGCCAAATTAATAACAGCAGGGCAAAATACTCACCAAAAAATACATAGGCAATTATAATTTTGTTATTTCAATCCATGTAAAATAACAAGCTCCAGCCCCAAGAATATGGGACTAGAATTTGGACTATGTTTCAGGTTATCAAAAATGTAGAGAAATCTCTAGAAAACTTGAGCAATTTAATAACTACCTTAAGGCAGAATCCGTGAAACTATATTCTTATGCCATTCAATTCAGTTATGCTAAATCAACTTCATCTGAGCCCATTCGAGGGCCTATTTTATTACTAAAGCTTTGTCAAACAACAGACGAACAAAATGAATTTTAGACGAACGTATATGTGTATAAGACAAATGTAATTGATTGGTAAATTGAAAATACTATGTTTATTCAACACACTGAAATATTACAAATTCTTTTTTCTTTTCCTTGTCACCTCTATGGTTTATTTCTCTGTTCCAATTATAATGTTCTTACCCTAAACCTGTTTAATCTCTCACATTAAATGTTTCCGTAGCCTCCGATTGAGTCTCACTTCTTTCTCCCCTCTCTGCTATCTATTCATCTCCCACACCTCCACTCTGGCACCGTATTCAGCTTACTAAAATCTAGCTGTGATCATGTCACTTCCCTGTTGAATCTTTTACAGATTTTATTTCCTACAAGTCCAAACAATTTACCATTCAAATGTGTTTGCAGTCTCTGAACTATTTTTTTCAGGTTCATCTACTTCTTCACTGTCACCCCCACTTACAAATTCCACTTGTACAATGCTCACTCCTTGTACAGACTCTAGCTTCTTCCAGTTACTTCACATAATCTTGGAAAGGAAGGCAACGTTTATCTCTATGTCTTTGCACATACACCATATACTTAAAATATCAGCTACCTCTCACACTCTTATTAATCTTAGCATCAATTTCATCACAACCCAACATGACTACACAATGCAGACTTAATTTATCCCATGCCTATGTCCACCTAGAATATAACTCTGTTTAGAGACACCTATCCCTAAGGTCTCTGACCTCCTTAAATCCAGGGTTTATTCAAGTTATTTTTTAATAAAAATTATAGAAATTTTGTAAATGTCTATTGAATAAAAGCATATAAGAACCTAGTAAACAAATATCTGCTGTTCTTTCCTATCAATCTATCCATCTCAAAATATTGATACTATAGGCTCATTAGTTCTCAGACAATATAATCTTCTATATGTATATATGTGATTTAATTGCTTAGTCTACTGTAATTTCATTGATATAAATAAATTACAATCATACCAGCTGTGGTAAACAGATACCAGGCCTTTACTTGGATCTTATTATTTGATTGTAAAGACTGAGATGATATAATACAGTAGTCCCAGTTAGCAGCACCTTTGACTTACTGTGGCAGCATCATATGGCTTTATCTGAATAACTGATTTCACAGATCCTGAAGCATTATTAAGAACATCAATATGAAACTACGAGAATATATCTTATGGTTTCACATCTAATTCTTTACAAATATAAACCTGATCCTCCTGACAATGAGCTTTTACAATCTCTAGTAAATTCAGGGAAAACACTTTTTTTCCACTCCAAGAACTCTACAGCTATCTTTAGTTTATCCTCATTTCCAAACATGGAGCTCATTTTACTAATATACAACAAAGGCAAGGAAGATAACAATAATTGTTTTGTTTATTAAATAATATATTCTTTTTAAAAGTTGTTTTCTTGAGTTAACTTTAAATTATTCATATTATTTCAAATTTATATTGGTGGACAATCTTTCTCTGTCACTTTCTTATATCTAAAAAATGGGGATTATTTGTTATAAGTTTAAGTACATTTCAACATTTGAGAAATATTTGATAGGCTTTTATGAAGGTGATTTATTTATTTATTTACTTACTTACTTATTATTTAGAGTAGGCTCTACACCTAATATGGGGTTCAAACTTAACAACCTTGAGGTCAAGAGTCACATTATATATAACCTGAGATCATGACCTGAGCCAAAATCAGGAGTTGGTCACCCAACTGACTGACTGAGTCATGCAGGTGTCCCTTAAATGTATTTAAATAAATCTACATATAAAATGAAGGAATTCAAGAATTATTATATGTAATAAGTGGATAAGCAAATAGTAAGGAAGAAATATCTGAGTTAAATCAATGCAAGAAATACCTTTAAGAACAATGTTCAGCAGTAGAGTTTCAAGCTTAAACAAAGTTGGTATTAGACATTTCAAAATGTGATTAGACATTATCTATGTATTTGACAGACCAGTTGTGTGCTGCACCTGTGTTTACACGTGAAATATACCCTTCTGTTGGGGTGCCTGGGTGGCTCAGTGGGTTAAAGCCTCTGCCTTCGGCTCAGTTCATGATCTCAGGGTCCTGGGATGGAGGTCCGCATCGGACTCTCTGCTCAGCAGGGAGCCTGCTTCTTCCTCCTCTCTCTCTGCCTGCCTCTCTGCCTACTTGTGTTCTCTCTCTCTGCCAAATAAAAAATAAAATCTTTATAAATAAAAGAAATATACCATTCTCTCATTCATAAAGTAGGCAAAAATCAAATTACAGTATAATTTACATGAAAAAGAGCATTTCTGTCTCAATAATTTTGGTAGTTTGAGCAAGCTGACAAGAACCTTTCAAGTCATAGCTGAGAGAGGAACAGGTTGATCTGGTTATCATAGCTGAACACTTCTTACACTACAATTTATTCTTTAACCAGTTTCACATAAATTATGCAATTCTGCATTGCAAACTAGAAATACTCTCATGTCCCTAGTCTGCTAATGTTTCTTCATTATTTCCCTCACAAATGATTTAAAGAAAGACATTTTTACCAACAATTTTTTCATATTTGTTTGGTATTGTAATTCAGTAAGCAACCCATTTTATAGATGGATAAAATAAAGAATATGAATGAGGACTGATTTAACCCAATAGATTTAGTCAACACTTCTAAATTTGGGAGTCACAATTCTAGGTTGAGGAAAGAGAGAGAAACCATTAAACTCAGGGTCAGTATAACAAAAGGAAAAACTAGACACCCATTTACATAGTATGATATATTAATAATTTATTAATCAAAAATTTATAATAAAAATTTATAAAAACTTATTCTCAAAAATTTTATATATAAAAATTTATATTTTTTGAGAATAAATTAATCTAAGTAATATAAAATACTTTTGAGTAAGAGTGGGGGGGCAGGGGGAAGGGTAAGTGAGGGTATTGGCCTCCTTTATCATTTTATATAAAGAGATGCAGGAAAAGTTAAGAATCAGCTGAGACAACATCAAAGACATTTCAAGTCTTGTCTTTTAGAGTCATGTTGCAGTTAATTATCATCTCTAATGCTTTCTACTTATTTTTCTGGATACTTATCTGTATTGGGCATTAAAAATACTTGAGTATTTCTAATTTTTTCCACTTCTTACATGTATCACCATTGGCAGCAGCTAGCTGGTCCCTTCCCTGATTATTCCAAGAGTTCAAATATTTGTTTTACTATGGTTTTCTCAGGGTGACCTTACTTTGCACCTCTCTTCTTCCTGCAGCCAAGACCGGTTTTCAATTAAGTCTGTCCCAAACTGGGATCATATTCACCTTTGCTTGCATGGGTTTTAATGGTCTCTAGTTCCACATTCATAGGATCCAGCCATCCTTTGGTTTTAAACAGGTTCTTGAACTCTAATTCTGATTTATTTTTGAGAAAATTTTTAAAATAAATAAATTAATTAAATTAAAATAACAAGTGATTATTCATATAGATCCCATGTCTCATTTTTCATAAAATTAGACCTATACATTTTACTTTAATATTATATAATGATAATTTATGTATTATGTTTTCATATAATAAATTTATATATAAATATATATTTAAAAACAGATGGTATATTTTGTTAATGAATCCCACAATGAAGCAAATATACAGGAAATCCCAGTCAAGAAATACCCGTTATAAAAACATTCCCTTAAGAAACAACTATTACAAATGAAGAGTTGAAACAAATGTTGGAATTAATCTGAAAACTTAAATTTTGCTTTCCAAAAGGCTCTAGTATATTATTCCCTCCCAATTACCATATTATTATTATCCTTACTAAGCTCTTCTCATTTGTGTAAAGAAATTTAAGAGTATTTTGTTGATTTCTTTAAACGTCCACTTAAAAACTCTTAGCTAGCTTGTTATTATATTTCTTTAATTTAAAAAATCAATAATAATAATAATAATATAAAAATATTACTCTGGGCCAAAATATTTGACAGATATTCCTCTACATAAGTGGAAGGCTACTGTGAAATTTATCCTATCTCTATTTGAACACATTTATTATTTCTTTCCCATCACATATGCTTAGGAATTTTTTTAACAACTATGGAGTGACCTTTATCTAAGCTTTTAATCTTGAATCCTTTTTAATTTTCAAATGCTAATATGACAACATATCAAACACAACAAATTCTCAAATTCAAATTTTTTATAACTGGAATTACATATGCATTGTTACCAACGTTTTCTTCTTTTATGTTCATACTCAACATAAAGGATGTTATAATTTTAATCTCAAACTACAGAAAAATAGAAAAATTAAGTTCTGAGAAATATTTATTAAAACAGAAAGATGAAATTCAGCTTTTAAATATAACTATAAACTTGCACATTTCAACTTGGTTCTCACAAGCAAACTTCCACTTCATTTTAAACAATATTAAACAGGAATCAGTGTTGCAGGGATATTATTAATTTAAAAAAAATGCACAGATTCCAGCTTGGTCAAAGTTCTTAAAAAGGAGAGCTGGGAAATTATATTTAAACATTTTGAACTGTTAATATCCATTATAGTTGAAAGAGCCTGGAGAAAAACTAGGTATACATACATACAAAGAGCATTCTTAACCTGTCTCTGGAGACTTCTATATAAGCCAGGTAACATACTTTAGGACAAACATGGGAAAAATGGAGAATTTTCCTCCTTGTGATTTTTTAAAAATAAAATTATTTTTGCTTGAATTATGCCTTTTAAAAAACAAAAGAATTATGTCACACAAAATGTAATTTTATTTTATTTTTTATTTTATTTTTATTTTTTAAATATTTTATTTATTTGACAGAGAGAAACACAGCCAGAGAGGGAACACAAGCAGGGGGAGTGAGAGAGGGAGAAGCAGGCCTCCTGCCGAGCAGGGAGCCCGATGTGGGACTCGATCCCGGGTCTCCGGGATCATGACCTGAGCAGAAGGCAGTCGCTTAACCAACTGAGCCACCCAGGCGCCCAAAAATGTAATTTTATTGATAAGATGTTTCTAATCCATAATTTTGGATGAAATTTGCCCAATACCTGCCTGGTTTTATGATCAAAACTGTTGATCAATGCTTATTGTCAGATTTTTAGATGGGAGTACCCTAACGTTTTGAAAGTAAAAAGGATATTCAAATTATGATTTTTTTTTTAAAGATTTTACTTATTTGACAGAGAGAAAACACAGCTAGAGGGGAACACAGCAGGGGGATGGAGAGAGGGAGAAGCAGGCTTCAGATGCATAACAACTGAGCCACCCAGATGCCCCTTGAATTTAAATCTTATAATATCATGCGAAGTATGTACTATTTTTATTTATAGATGAAACTGGGGCACAGAGAGATGTTAAGTTGGAAAGAACATACAACTAAGGAATAGCTGATTGTTGGTCTAACCTAAGAAGTCTGACTTGGAACCTAGCCACCACACTATTCAGTTTCTTTTATGAAATACTGCAGACATCTAGGAAAAATAAAAATTGCAGTTTGAATATGAGTATAAACACCACGCCACATATATTTCATTGCATATCATAAAATCTGCATAACATTTTATCTCTTCCTCTCTTAAGGTGTTTACTTTCACTCTATCTAGTATTACAAATATTTTTGCATATCTTCTCTCATGTACACTTATATCAAGACCTTAATTTCCTTGACATAAAAATTAGGTACGATTTTTTTGTATTCTCCAAAATCCCTACTAAAATTTTACATATTCTTTAAGCATTCATTCAGTATTCAGTATTTTTGAATAATGGAACATAAATCTGTCTCCTTCATTGAGAAACTGGATAAAAAACAATGCACTATGGGTCTGGATTAAGTCATAACTCTCCATATGACTCCCTTCACAATCCCCCCCATTAAAAGTAAAAATAGATACCAACTCTCTCACTGAGACTGAATTCATTTCATAACATCTGAGCAAAACTGAATATGAACTTTCAACCTACAGTAATATTTTTAAATTTTTATGATTTTAATAACACTTTTTTTTAAAATTCAATATACTTTTACTTATTTACAAAATTCCAGTCTTTGTAATTTAACTGGTCAAATGTTTTAGAAACCATAGACTATATGCAACCATTGCATTTTTAACATTTTACCATGTAAAGACAGGGAAATAGCTGAAACTAACAGCAGAGAATGGCCCAAGTAATATAGATGAAAAATACCAAACATGTTGATAATGCAGTAGTAAGTTTTTCCAATTTGAAAAGTATCTAAGGGAATAATAGGAAGCAATAATGGAGAAATAGTAGAAATTAGGGATAGAGATAAAATTGGCATTTAACTCATTTGTATAGGCAGTTGAAGAATTCAATAACATAAGAAAAATGAGTACAAGAAAGAAAAAATGCAAAAAGATGGAGAGATCTTGAGTATTAACCGTGCTTCCTAGGCAAGGGAGTAGATATGCAAAAGAAAGGAAGATGTGAGAGGGAACTCACTGGCATACTAACATAGTTTTTTGGTGGGTTGGGTTTTTGTTTGTTTGTTTGTTTGTTTTAGTCAAGGTCAGTTTTTTAAAAATTGATATATAATTGACTTACATTATATTAGTTCTAGGTGTAAAACATGACTTGATATCCATATGTATATCTATATATATTCATATATATTGCAAAATTATCACCACAATAAGACTACTTAACATCTGTCATTGTACATAGTTACAGAATATTTTTTCTTATGATGAGAATCCTTAAGATTTACACTGTTAGCAATTTTCAAGCACGCATATAGTATTATTAACTACAGTTGCCATACTGTGTTACATTATATTCCCATGACTTATTTGTTTTATACCAGGAAGTTTGTAACTTTTGACTCCTTTCATCCATTTTGCCCAGCCCTCACCATCCCTCTGGCAATCACCAATCTGCCCTCTGTATCCAAAGCATAGAACATTTTAAATAAAGCAAATGAACAACAATTTCAGGAAATAGGGAATGTTCAATACTATAGATAGTATAATGAGAACAAGAAGTTGTAATTTAACTGGTCAAATGTTTTAGAAACCATAGACTATATGCAAAAAATATCTTCAGTTTTGGTAACTAAACAGCTCTTTGTAACTATAGAATAGTTTTATTTGAATTGGGAAAGATAAATTATTGTTGATAAAGAAGGAAGACTGTATGAATACTGAGAAAGAAAAAATATATATACAGATTACTTTTTAAAGACAGAATAGTGATTGAACAGTGATCTAAAAGTTTACCAAAATATGCTTTGAGCACTAAAAACTATTGTTAGAACTCTTAGCAGAAGGAAAATAATTTTAACTCAAAAAAATTTTATAATATGATCATTCTTGAAGTGAAAGTCATTGCAGTTTTCTGAATATCCCCAAACATTAACCTATGGTGTATTTTATTCTGAACACCTTTAGAAATATATCATCTTACATTTATGTTACACTTCATATTTTCCAAACAGATTTCCCAGCCTTCAAAGTATTGTGATCCTCACAATAACCATTTGCATAAGAAGGATGATTATCTTTTCAAATGGGAAAACATGTTCCCTGAGAAATATCATTTGACCCTGGTATTGCCTGGGCTAGAACTCAGTACATTTAATCCTAGTACTGATGATCTTTCCACTAAAACCAAGAGGGTTCAAGAACAGTTTCTTTCTGAGTTTACAACCAAGACTTGACTTTAAAAACCTAATAATGGGGGACCTGGGTGGCTCAGTTGGTTAAATGGACAGGTCTTGATTTTGGCTCAGGTCGTGTAATAAGGTCATAGTCTCAGGTTCCTGGGATGAAGTCCCATGTCAGGAAGCACCCAGCCTTGCATTAATCTCAGCAGGGAGTCTGCTTAAGGATTCTTTCTCTCTCTCCTTCTCCCTTTGCCCCTCCACCGTTCTCTTTCTCCCTCCTTCCTCTCTCTCTCTCTAAAATATAAATAAAAATCTTTTAAAAAAAGACCTAAAGGCCCAATAACCCAGATATATATAAATGCAAAAATTTAAGTACCCTTTCACTTCCAGTCTCAAGACTGTGAAGTAGTTCCATAGCAATGATTGACCATTCACTTCTCATTCCTTTTTATTTGTTATTCTCTCTCACAAAACCATTAGTTGAGTTGTGACAATCTCTACTTTAGAGCAAAAATAAACAGAATGAGTTATTTTTGTAAGTTCTCAAAGCAGATCAATGATAGAACTGGCATAAGAATTTAAAAATTTCAACATAGATAACAACTTCTTTGACCCTGGCTACAGTAACCTCTTGCTAGACATGTCTACAAAAGCAAGAGAAGTAAAAGCAAAAATGAACCATCAAGATAGAAGCCTTTTGCCCAGCAAAGAGAAACAGTCAACAAAACTAAAAGGCAGCGTACAGAATGGGAGAAAATATTTACAAATGTCTCATCAGACAGAGGGCTAGTATCCAGAATCTATAATGAATTTATCTAGGGGCACCTTGGTGGCTCAGTCGATTAAGCAGCTGCCTTTGTCTCAGGTCATGATCTTAGGGTTTTGAGTTGGAGCCCCATGTCTTGATCCCTGCTCAATGAGGGGTCTTCTCCCTTTCCTTCAGCCCCTACTCCTTGCTCTTGAGTTCTCTCATGCATGTGTGCTCTTTCTCTCAAATAGATAAATAATATCTATTAAAAAAAAAAAAAAACTTATCAAACTCAACATCCAAAAAACCAAAAAATACAGTCAAGAAATGGGTGAAAGACATGAACAGACATTTCTCCAAAGAAGATACAAATGGCTAACTAACACATGAAAAAATGCTCAATATCACGTGGCATCAGGAAAATACAAATCAAAACCATGATGAGATACCACCTCACACCTGTGAGAATGGCTAAAATTAACAAGTTAGGAAAAAAACAGATGTTGATGTAGATGCAGAGAAAGTGGAACCCTCTCACACTGTTAGTGAGAATGCAAACTGGTGCTGCCACTATAGAAAACAGTGTGGAGGTTCCTCAAAAAGTTAAAAATATACCTACCCATGACCCAGCAACTGCACTACTAGGCATTTATCCAAAGAATACAAGCATAGTGATTCAAAGGGGTACATGGACCCCGATGTTTATAGCAACAGTGTCCAGAATAACCAAAATATGGAAAGAGCCCAGATAGCTATCATTTAATGAATGGATAAAGAAGATGTGGTGTGTGTGTGTGTGTGTGTGTGTGTAATGCAATATTACTAAGCCATCAAAAAGAATGAAATCTTGCCATTTAGAATGATATGGACAGAACTAGAGGGTACCATCCTAAGCAAAATAAGTCAAAGAAAAATACCATATAATTTCACCCATATGTGCAATTTAAGAAACAAAGATGAACATTAGGTAAGGGAAAGAAAAATAAAATAAGATGAAAACAGAGGAAGGCAAACCATAAGAGTCACTGAACTCTAGGAATACAAACTAAGGATTGCTGGAAGGGAAAGAAGTGTGGGGGAAGGGATAATTCGGTGATGGGCATTAAGGAGGGCACTTGGTTTAATGAGTACTGGGTGTTATAGGCAATTCATGAATCACTAAATTCTACCTTTGAAACTAAAAAATAAAAGAATTTAAAAATCTCAATCCCTTATCCAGCTTCTTTTACTGAGTAACCCCATTCCTCACAAAACTTATTCTATTTATTATAACAGGTTTATTATGCTACAGTAAATATACGTGTGTACATATAGACATACACTTAACAAATATTGGTGTATACTTGAATTATGTAATGTTGAGTTTACAAGCAATTGGGAGAACTGGAAAGTTATTTTTACTCTCCCAACCATGCAAAATCAAGAACTAAAACAGGTTTCGCCTTCATTTTGTTCCTTAAGTAAATGCACCTTGTTCTGAACTTGACTTTGCTGTTCATGATGTTACATAAACTCTTAGATTAGATAGTGATATACTTCAAAGTAAGTGCTAAAGAAAAATACATAAATATGATAGATCTGAGTAAATAAAAGATAATTATAGCTTAGATATCAAGTAGCATTTCAAAATATAAATAATGTGGGTTCAGACAGTCTGGTTCCTTATCACTACCTGGGGGAAAAAATAATGACTCTCTAAACCTACAGGACTCATGAAATTCTAACAAAATATTATTCATAGGTATCTACTGATTGTGAAATTAAGTTCATGGGGAAAAACTGAATGTATAATTGCACCAAAGATAGAGGAAGCATAAACTATATAGTACTGCACTTACAGGGTACATAAAATCTTATTGGCTCAGTGATAAATATTTGTGCTTCAACAATTTTATTATTTTACAGACTACCTTCCTTGGGGATGTTCACAAAATACATGGACAATTTATTAATCAGTATTAAAACACAACAATTTTAAATCCTATAACAGGAAATGTGTGCAAAACAGCTACTCTAAAAAAAAATTTAATTAATGGGATAGTTTTCCATTTAAAAGTTATTTTGTCTGAATGAAGTTCTCTAAATACAGAGTCAACATTTATGAAGACTAGGAGGCTCTTGTTCAGAAAATATGTACAAATAAAAGGTGTTTTGCTTTTGATACTTATCACATTTTAAAATACATCAATGTACACATTAAATATTGAATAGTGAGTTTTTATTATTTATGACAGATATTTACACTTTTTCTCCTCTTCCTGAAGATTTAATTCTTTTTTTATTATTCTTAGTTCTTATCATTTCAGATTCTACGCTGGTGCTACTGGTTCACAAGAATGTCAAGGAGCTATTTAACTTTCTATTTAATACTCATGATTCCTTTGGAATGATGATAATGTGCTTATCATTTTATGAATGAATTATTCATTATTAAAGACAACACAGCCCATGAATACAAGCAAGTAGTATTAATCAAGGAAGACTTATGGCCATAAAGCCATCATATTTAAAACCTTAAGACAAAGAAGAGGAAAATGAAAACATTTTAAGTACAATGAGCTGAAAAATGAACCAAAAATCCTATGTATCTTAAATTCTTCCTCAAGCATCATATATAATTCATGACATCTCACAAATCTCATATTTCTAAGGATTTAAATTCTTATTATGCCAATATAACTATGTGGCCACTCTATTAACTAGCACCTCAGCCCACCCCAATCTTCAAAACTGAATTCAGCTTTCTCATCTCTACTTCAGATTTAATAGATTCAAAATTGTGAACCACATTCTCTTCAAAGCAACTTTTTTCTTACCAAGAAGGCAGAACAATAGCTTAAAATGCATTGGTCCTTGTTATTTGAAAAATCAAATTCAAATCAAATAATAATATTAAATCATTAGCTAGTTAAAGAGTTTCAACACTGATCTAAGACACTTGGACCATATTGCTTTTATTTGGACCCAGCTTGATGATGGTGATGATGATGATAATGATGATAACAGCCACCAAAAAAACAGCCATGAAAGCACCATATATACCTCTTCTCATGTAATACCTACCTATAAGGTAGGTATTATTATGTATGTTTTCCCATTGAAAAAATAGTGGTTCAGAGAAAATATGTATCCTGTTTACTACAACGTTATCAGTATGAGATTGACTCAATATTGGACCAAAATCTATTTAAGTGAACTTATGTTATTTTTACTTTGCTGAACTATTTTCAAGGGGCCATATCTTAATATCAAACATAGTAGATTAAATAATTATATTTATCTTTGCTCTCTCCAAAATCTCACTAAAGTTACAATAAACACAGGGTGGAAACCATAAACCAAAGAAGACAAAGAGAAGAGAAGGAGATAATATATAAAAGAAGTAAATATTTAGAAAATAAAAAGCAGATGGATGGTAATTGGTATGGCAGCTAGGAAAAAGGAAATTCTTGTTAGAAATCCCTGAAAAGATTAAAGCCAAAATATGGGCCAGGGCTAAAAATAAATAAATTAATTAATTAATTAATTAATTGATTGATTAATTAATTAATTTAAAATATTTTAAAGTAGAAAACCTTGATTTTTTTCCCCTTTAAATACCATTCCCTATATTTCCCACTTAGGTAATTGTTCTGTCTCTGCCTAGCAGAAGATCCAAGTTTTAGAGAGATTGAACCTGAAAACAATTTAGTCTTGGGAAAATGGGCACAGTTTAAGGTGGAAGAAAATGCTAGCTTGATAAAAGGAGATGACCATTCACATCTAAAACACTTAAGTACCTCTCAGGCCCACATACCCCTCAAGTTCCCAGAATAGTACCTAGTTAGCTTAGATCACACTAACACCATGGAACATATACTTATCTCACCTTGATTGGATTATTCCCTCTGGAATAATTGACCAGCTCCAGAAAAAAGCCCTTCAGTTACTGCACTTTGGTTTCTCAGGAAAACAGTCGTATTTACTCAACTATTTTATGGCTTTTCCTATATTAATTTATTTGTTTTAAGTCTTTTTGTCTGATTGTAGTATGGCTGGCTGCTTCATCCCATTTATGGTTGCTGCTTGCATGATAAGTCCTTTTATTTTTCTCTTATTTTCAACCTATTTATATCTTTAAATCTAAATTATATCTACTATAGACAGCCTAGAGTTAAGCCTGGGATTTTTTTATGCTATTTGATACTTATTTGATCATTTAATTCATTCATATTTAATGTGATAGTAAATATAGCTAGATTTATATCTGCCATTATAAATTTTTTTCTCTATGTGATTCCTATCATTTTTGTCCCCCTTCACTGCCTTCTTTTGTATTAAATAGGTAATTTCTGTAATGTTTTAATTATATTAATAATTTTTAATTATTTTTATAAAATTATTTTCTTAGTGATTGCTCTGGAGCTTTATATACCTTAACTTCCAAAATCTACTTCAGATTCATACTAACTTCATTCCAGTGAAATATAATAATTTTATTCATATACAGCTGCTTCCTCTCCCATTTTGTGCTCTTATTGTTATACATATTACATACAGATATGTTACAGACCCTATAATACTTAGTATAATTATTACATTGTATAATCTTATATCTTTTAAAGATAAGGGAAAAAAGAAGAAAAACTCCAAATATGTATTTTTGGAGTCTGTATATTAATCTTCCTATTAGTTGTTTTGAATTCTCTTTATTTTTTTCTCTATGCATTCAAACTACTACCTGGTATCATTTCCTTGCTAATATAAAGTTTTGTTCCCACCTATCTCCTTTGTACTGGTTTTGATAGATACATTACATTTCTATATGCGATAAGCTCAACCATATAACTATATATATATGTATATTGTTTTATGCAAGTACTTTTAGTTTTTTAAAAAGGAAAATAAATGTGCAATTATACTCATATGTGATTACCCACATAACTGTCTCTACTGACACTTTTTTGTGTACATATGTAGATTTTAATTACTGTAAGGTATCATTTGCTTTCAGCCCAAAGTACTTTCTTTAGTATTTTTGTAAGGTGGAATTGCTAACAACAAGTTCTCTCAGTTTTGCTTATCTGAGAATGTCTTTATTTTACCTTAATTTTTGAAAGAGAATTTTATTAATAATGAGATTCTTAGTTGACATTTTTATTTTTAACTTTCATCATTTTGAATAGGTTGAATGTGTTGCCCCACTGCTTTCTGGCCTCCATGGTTTCAGAGAAAAAGTTAGCTGTTAATTTTATTGGGATTTGTTTATATATATGAATCATTTTTCTCTTACTGCTTTCAAGGTTTGTTTTTTTTTTTTTTTTTTACTTTCAGTATCTTGGCAATGTATCTAGGTTTGATTATCTTTGCATTTATCATACTTCAAGTGAGTTAAGCTTTTTGGATGTATAGATGACTGTTTTCAGCAAATTTAGGAAATGTAAGAAGATAGCATTATGGACACTATTTTTTTAAGACTATTTATTTTAGAGATAGAATACAAGCAGGAGGGATAAGGGAGATGGAGAGACTCCAAACTGTAGACTCCAAACTGAGTATGGAGCCCCATGTGGGGCTCAATCTCATCACTGTGAAGATCACAACCTGAATGAAAACCAAAAGTCACTCAACCAACTGCACCACCCAGGAACCCCATGGGTGCTATTTTTAAGAGATAATAAAGAAAGGCCAATCTTGAGATGTAAAGTTTGACCAGACATGAATTAATTGGCAATAATTAAAGCTGACCTATGTACTCAGAGATTCTAATATTCTTTATGGTGTTTCTTCATTTGTTTTTCAGACTTTATTTATTCATTTGAAAGAGAGAACACACAGGCCAGGGGCTGGAGAGAAACAGAGGGACAAACAGACTCCATGCTGAGCCAGGAGCCTGAGTCAGGAACCTGACACAGGGCCCCATCCCATTACCCTGAGATGATGACCTGAGCTGAAATCAAGAGTTTGATGCTTAACTGACTGAGCCACCCAGGTGCCCCTACTTTATGGTGTTTCTTAAATAGGAAAAGGCAAAGCATGATACCAGATATATTAGTACTCTATTGTTGTGTAAGATATTATCACAAATTCAGTAGCTTAAAGTAACATCCATTTATTAGCTCACAGTTCTCTAGGTCAGAAGATTTCTAGGCACTGAGTTCTCTGCTCAGTGTCTCAGAAGACTGAAATCAAGAAGTCAGCCAGGCTGTATCCTTTTCTACTTTATTAAGGAAGAACTCATTACCAAGATCATCTAGTAGGTGCAAAATTCAATTTCTTATGGCTGTACAACTAATACGGTTACTGACTTGGCTGAAGGCCACCGTTAGCTACTTGAGACCAACCTCAGATTCCAGCCATGTGGTCCTTTTTACAACAGGGAAGTTGGCTTTTTTTTTTAAGATTTTATTTATTTATTTGACAGAGTTAAATACAGCAAAAGAGAGAAAACAAACAGGGGGAGTGAGAGAGGGAGAAGCAGGCTTCCCGCCAAGCAGGGAGCCTGATGCGGGGCTCCATCCCAGGACTCCAGGATTATGACCTGAGCCAAAGGCAGACGTTTAACAACTGAGCCACCCAAGTGCCCTGGAATTTTGCTTTTTCAAGGCCAACAGAAAAATCTGTCTCTACTCTGTGAAACTGGAGTCTTTCATAACACAAGATAATTTCATAAGTGACTATATATACACCAATCAAAGGAGTGACTATCCCATCATATTCATAGGTCCCGCCAGAGCCAAAGGGAGAACTTTATACAAGGTATGCACAACAGGGGCAAGAATTTGGGGGACCACTTAGAATTCTGTCTGTTATAAGACATTGGAAAAACCTCTTATAACAAATTCAGAAAAAATAGCAAAGCACTGTCTTAGAAGATAAATCAGAAGAAATAATGACAACATAGGAAGCAAAAGAGAACTTCAAAAGAAAAACTTATGATTAATATCTTCAAAGAGATGAAAGAAAACCTTGTCTTCAAGAAACAATAATAGGAAATGATGAATAATGAATAATCAGAACAGAATAAAGATATCTTAGAAACTAAAATTGTAGTAGAGGAAATTTTTTAAAAAATCAATAGGAAGTTTGAAAAGAAAGGAAATATTCAAGAAAATATGACAAAAGAAAAAATAGATATTAAAAGAGGAAAAAAGCTAAGAAAACTAGAGGTACAATCCAGGAACTCTAACATCTAAATATTACAATTTTTAGGAAGAGACGAAAAAAAATTAAAAATAAATTTAGGGAGGAAATAATATAAGAACATTACCCTGAATGAGGAAAAAAGGTTTCCAGGTGAAATGGACCCATCCAAAGACCTTTTAAATAAATGAAAATATATTCTCAACAAATCATATTGCATAAATTTTAGGATGACATAGAACATCCTAACAGATTCAAGTAATAAAAATAAAAATAATGTCACATGAAATATCTAGTATCAGAATTATATAGAACAGATTAACATCAATACAAGAGACAAAGGACAATGAAATAGTATCTCCAATATTCTTTAGAAAAAAATATTTGCAATATATCCACTTGAACTATTATTGAATTATTAATTGGCAGTATAGAATAAAGAACATTTTAGACTTGCAATATCTAAAAAGTTGTAACTCTCAGGAACCTTTTTTCATGAACCTACTAAAGAGTCTACTTCATTAGGAATAAACCAAAAGAGGAAGGGATAGTATACAGGAATCAGGAAATTCAACATTAGAGAAAAAGGAATTCCCAAAATTAAGGCAAAGGGAAGTCTCAAAACTATCAAGATTCCAGGTAAAGCCCTCTAAGAGAAATACCTACAATAAAAATGGTGAGATGATATAATGTGGATAAATGTATTGATAGGAGCATTATAGATTTTCCAGAAAATTTGAAGTGTATTAGTGACAGGTACACAGAAGACTTTGTACTTAATCAGACCTCCCCACCCCACCCCCCAAAAATAACTACTGTGGATGCATGGTGGCCACAGGTAATTGCATTCAGGGTAATATACTCATACTTAGCTATGTAGTCCACCTTGAAGTGAATACTAAAAAGGGTGCATTTCTCAAAGAAAAGCTTCCTTGTGTTTTAAGAATGGAGCTATACCTCTCATGCTTAGAATTGCTGCAATTCACCATCACTTTATTACAAGTTTAATGCCATTTACCCTCCATGATGAAACAAGATAATTAATATAAACCCTGTACATAAAATGCTTTTATAAAAGATGACGACCTTTCTCTCTTCCTAAATTCTATTCTAGATTATGTCACTCCTCCTCTTAAATTCTGGAATGGTTTCCCTTAATCTTCAGAAACAATTGCCAGTCTTTCTTTAACATTCAAAAATCCTGAGATTTTACCTCCACCTATTTTTTTCTTAATACGTTGTATATTTATTTATTTGACACAGAGAGAGAGAGCAGAAGCAGAGGGAGCAGCAGAGGGAGAGGCAGGCTCCCCACCACAGGGCTCAATCTCAGGACTCCATGATCATGACCTGAGCTGAATGCAGATGCCTTTAAAGGCTTACTTTATTCTCTATTCTCTGCCCCATATACTCCTCCCTCCAGTCACCCCTCCAGTAACTTATTTAACTGGGTTTTGGATGGGCCCGTGTAATTCTCACTAACACTGCTTCTCTGTCTGCATAATTCTGACCCTTCCCTTTTTCCAAATTCTAAGCTAGATATTATTTAAGATTCCTTCTTCTCCTCCATGCCCCATGTGAAACTCAGGACTAAATTCCATCAGTTCTACTGACAATACCTCTCCAGATCACTTTTCTATCTCAACTGCCTATCTCCATCTCAATTTAGAGCACTATCATTTCTCCTCTAGAATATTGCAGCATCCTGTGTATTTATTTCCTGTCTTGCCTCTTATTCCAATTAATCACCCATACTGGTACTGGAGTGTTATAGAGGTCGTATGTTTACTGCTACCTCACTTCAGAGAGAAATTTTGAACTGATTATATCTAGCCCTATAGTGGACTTTCTTTTCATTAATCCACCACCACAAAATTGTTCAAACTTCTATTTTCTGCGCTAATAGAGGGCTCAATTAAAATTGCAAGGGCCATCTGATTCTGGGTTCTTTGCAAGCAATGGGATAATGGAGTTGAGGGGAAGCAAAAGCTGTGAGGCAAATGTCACTTTGAATTGATGGCCAGTGAACTGACCAAGACAGATTTTAATTCTCTCTGGACAGTTACAAGAAGAGTTAGGCACTGAATCAACTTCTGTGTAGCTTCCTAGTACTTTGTACCTTACTATTCAAGGGGAGGGGGGTGTCCAAGGACCACTGAAAATTTCTCTCCTGGCACCTTGGAAGAAATATATTTTCCCAAGTTTCATCCCAATCCTGCTAAATTAAAATAAGAATTTTAACAATAAACCATGTAACACATACGTACATTAAAATTTGAGAAACCATTTTCTAAAATAAAACTTTTCTACTCATTCATTCCACCTCATTACACCCATCTTCTGGGATTACATGCCATTCCCTCTTTTTCAGTTGTCAAGTCTTCTTCCCCCATTCTCAGTCTGAATTTTCCTAGTTTCTACAAGTTTAAACATCTGCGCTGCTAGCATGCATCTAAATCTTTCTGTCTAGAACTTTGGCCAGAAGCTTCTTTTGAGTCCTAGTCTCTGTGATTCCAGGCCTGTTAGTCATACTTCTCGTCAGAGTAATGTGGTAAGGGAAAAGACCCTTGAGCTGTAGGTGAAAGAATTCTGTGAGTGCTAAGGGGCACAGAAATTTGCAGGAAACAGCTTAAAGTCTTGAAATTAATCCTGATACTGGACTATATTTAAATACAAATATAAGCATGCCAGTCCACACTATAAAAAACCTTCAAGTGGCAAGCTGATACCTTCAAGACAGAATGCATTCTCTTACAAATGGCTTGCAAGGTCATATTGGATATTGATTTTTTTTAAGGCCCCAAAAGATTTTCTATTCTTTTTTAGAGCAACTATACCTCTCCAGCTCTCTCTCACTCTCTCTCAAACACACACACTCTCTCTCTCACTCTAGGTGCTTCAAATAAAGAGATAAAGCTGGTTCCATTTTTAGTTCCATGAGAAGGCATGAAACCTAAACCTGACCAATAAGAACACAATGTGACTAGACAATGACAGGCCCATGACTCAGGCCAATTCTGTCAGGCTCTGCAATAACCACAGGACTTTCACTGAAGAAAGGGAGTTGGGCCAGATGACAATATGCTGGGCTTTGAGGGTCCAGCCATATACTGTTTAGTTACATACCCATTTTTGGTTTTGTTTGTTTGTTCACAAACCTTTAAAAGTACCAAAGCATTCTTAGCTTACTGGCTGTCTTAGTCAGTTAAGGCTACTATAACAAGGTACCATAGACTGGAAAGTTTATGAACAACAGAAATCCATTTCTCACAATTCTGGTGACTCCAAGTCTAGGATGAGGGTGCAAACATGGTCAGGGTTTCAGGAAAGCCCTCTTCTAAGTTGTAGACAATCATTTTGTTGTTTTATCCTCACATGGGTGAAAGGACAAAAAAGCTTTCTGGGGTCTCTTTTATAAACATTCATCCTATTCATGACAGCTCCACCCTTATAACCTAACCATCCAAAGGCTCCACTTCCTATTACCATTGTGTTGAGGGTTAAGATCTCAACATATGAGTTTTGGAGATGGGGGACACAAACACTCAGTCCATAACACTGGCCTTACATTAAAAGAATCCAGAATTGATTTGGTCTTCAGACACTACTTTGCCAATGCCTGGTAAGTGAAAAAGACAAAATAATCATCTTTTCTGCCATACTGGAAACTATGAGAGGTAAGTCTTTTCATTCAGCAAGAATAAATGGTTGGAGAAAGAGACAGAGTGGAAGAACAGAGAAAGAAGATCCTGAGGACATTGTTTGAACTCCATTATCTTTACTCCTGGACTTTTTAGTTGTAAGAACTTGAAGACTTTGTTTTTACTTAAGTCATTCTGTACTAGTTTTTCTTCCATTTGCAACTAGCAAGTCCTAGCAAAGGTCCTTGATCATGTTGCCACTTAGATCAACCAGCATCAGTTCTTATAAGAACTTAACTGCATAATTCATGCTCCAGTCATGCATTCTCTTGCCTCTGGTAAGTTATAGAACTTTCTACTTCATTTAGTGGTGGCCCTCGCTCCCGAATTTGCCAAGTTTACTTGGTGTTTATCAGTTCCTCCTGGAGAATTCAGGCTAGAAATCAGCGTCTCTGGGAAGCCTTTGCTGATCCCTGTCCCACATCTATCATCATGCACTCATTTCATACTACCATACAATATCTCCCCTGCTATTTGGATAGCTTGGATTTTGACTATTTCTTTCCTTCACTAATAGCTGCTGCTTCTCCTCCTTTCCCCCCTCCCCCTTCCTCTTCTTCTCTTCCTTCTCCTCCTAGATCCTCACCTTTCTCCTTCTCCTTCTTCTTTGACTTATGTTTTTCTTCTTTTTCTTCTTCATAGTAGAGTCTAATATATTAGGCTTACTATATACAGGGATCCATTTTAATGTACTAAGTAATTTGGTTTTCAGAAAAATCCTATGAGGACCGTATTTTTTTTCTCCTTTTTTTAAAAAAGATTTTATTTATTTATTTGACAGAGAGAGAGAGATCACAAGTAGGCAGAGAGGCAGGCGGAGAGAGAGGAGGAAGCAGGCTCCCTGCTGACCAGAAAGCCCGATGTGGGCCTAGATTCCAGGACCCTGAGATCATGACCTGAGCCGAAGGCAAAGGCTTTAACCCACTGAGCCACCCAGGCGCCCTTTTCTCCTTTTTATACACAAGAAAACTAGGGCACAGAGGCTAAATAACTTACTCCTGGTAACATATGCTTGGTGACAAATGAACTTTATTGAACAGGTGCAGATACTCCAGCCACCAAAGTGTTATTTCTTATTATAACTTGACACAGGGTCTGGTACAACAACGAGTACAGTACTCAGGGTACTTCCTCATCAATCCAGAGTATTCTGTATATATTTTTATTATACCACTTTCCAAACTGAATTATAATGAATGATGTATATATTTTCTCCATTTCCAGAATTTGTAGATCTGTAAGAATAAGCAAGCAGTCATATAAATCTTTGAATACTTAGTATTTAGCCTTGTTCTTAAAAATGTAATAGGTGTTCAATAAATATACTGATAAATATTCTGTTTTTATCACTGTCTATTCAGTAACTATTTAGTTCTACTTACACTGTAGAACTTAATCAATGGTAAGCCACTAATAACCAGGATAAAACATTGCTTTAAATCAGTGGGTAGGGGCGCCTGGGTGGCTCAGTTGGTTAAGTGACTGCCTTCGGCTCAGGTCATGATCGCGGAGACCCGGGATCGAGTCCCACATTGGGCTTCCTGCTCGGCGGGAAGCCTGCTTCTCCCTCTCTCACTCCCCCTGCTTGTGTTCCCTCTCTGGCTCTGTTTCTCTCTGTCAAATAAATAAAAAATCTTAAAAAAATAAAAAAAAATTAAAAAAAATAAATCAGTGGGTAGGGGTGTCTAGCTGCTTCAGTCAGTAAAGCATCCACTCTTGATCTTGGGGTCATGAGTTTGAGCCCCATATTGGGGGTAGCCTTGGAAGGAAGGAAGGAAGGAAGGAAGGAAGGAAGGAAGGAAGGAAGGGAGAAAGGGAGGGAAGGAGGGAGGAAGAAAAGGAAGAAGGGAGAGAAAGAAAAAGGAAAGAAAAAAGAAAGAAAGAGAACGAGAGAGAGGAAGGAAGGAAGGAAAAGAAAAGAAAAGAAAAAAAAAGAAGAAAGAAAAGAAAGAAATTGAGGCATTCAGCTGGCCCAGTCAGTAGAGCATGAGATACTTGATCTTAGAGTCATGATTTCAAGACCCAGATTGAGTTTAAGAACCTACTTCAAAAAACAGTAAGTAAGTGGGTGCCTGGGTGGCTCAGTGGGTGGCTCAGTGGGTTAAAGCCTCTGCCTTCAGCTCAGGTCATGATCTCAGGGTCCTGGGATTGAGCCCCACATCAGGCTCTGTGCTCAGCAAGGAGTCTATTTCCCTCTCTCTCTGCCTACCTCTCTGCCTCCTTGTGATCTATCTCTCTGTCAAATAAATAAATAAAGTCTTTTAAAAAATAGTAATTAAATAAATAAAAAAATAAATCAGGGCAAATTTGGTAAATGCAACACTTTTTTTTTTTACTATAATTCTAAAATGTTTGCTTTGCTTTTATATTTAGAGGATGGAGGGAAAAGTCATGTTCCAAGTGTTCATTAACCATAAAGTTACTTGTATCACTCTTTTTGTAAAAATCACTTTCAGTGCTTATGGAGTGCTTATGCTTTTGTCACTGAGGTGACAAAAATCAAGGGATCAGCAGAGAGTTCTCCTTTACGATACAAACAAAATAATCATATCTCACGAATATAATGCATAATTTCAAAACAAAATACTAGCAAGTCAAATTTAGTAGTACATTAAAAGAATAAGTAATTCCCTAAGAAAAGAGACATGATGAATAGTCTCTTCAACAACTGGTTTTGGGAACACTGGACAGCTACATGCAAAAGAGTGAAAGTGGACCACTTTCTTCATTGTACACAAAAATAAACTTTAAAAGAATTAAAAAAAAAAATAAAGACCTAAATGTGAGACCTGAAACCATAAAATTCCTAAAAGAAACCATAGACATGCTCCTGGGTGGCTCAGTAGGTTGAAGCCTCTGCCTTCGGCTCAGGTCATGATCTCAGGGTCCTGGGATCGAGGCCCGCATCGGGCTCTCTGCTCGTCGGGGAGCCTGCTTCCTCCTCTCTCTGCCTCTGCCTACTTATGATCTCTCTCTCTGTCAAATAAATAAGTAAAATCTTTAAAAAAAAAAAGAAAAAAGAAAGAAACCGTAGATGATAATATCTTTGACATCAGCCATAGAAACATTTTTTTTTTCTAGATGTATCTTCTCTAATTAGGGAGACAAAAGCAAAACTAAACTATTGTGACTACACCAAAAGAGAAACATTTAATGCACTGAAGAGAACCATAACAAAAAAAAAAACCTAATGAATGGGAGGAGGTATTTGCAAATTATATAGCCTATAAGCAGTTAATATTCAGAATATGAAGAACTTAAACAACTCAAAACACACACAAAAAAACAAATAATCCAATTAAAAATGAGCAAAGGACATGAATAGACATTTTTCCAAAGAAGACATACAGATAGTTAACGAACACATGAAAAATGCTCAACATCACTAATCATCAGGGAAATGCAAATCAAAACCACAAGAAGATATCACAGAACACCTGTCAAAGTGGCTAAAATCAAAAACACAAGAAATAAATGTTGGCAAGGATGCAGACAAAAGGAAATCCTCATGTACTATTGATGGAAATGCAAATTGGGGCAGCCACTGTGGCTAACAGTATGAAAGTTCCTCAAAAAATTTCAAATAAAATTACCATTGGATCCAGTAGGGCTACTCCTGGATATTTACACAAAGGAAAATGAAAATACAAATTTCAAAAAGATATATGCACCCTTATGTTTACTGCAGCAGTATTTCCAATAGCTGAGATATGGAAGCAACTGTAGTGTCCATCCATAGATAAATGGGTAAGAAAAGTAGTACATAAATACAATGGGATATGAGGCATAAAAAAGAATGAAATTTGCAGCAACATGCATGGATCAAGAGCATATAATGCTAAGTAAAGTAAGTTAGTCATAGAAAGATAAATACCACATGACTTCATTTGTACGGGGAATTTATGAAATAAAACAAATGAACAAAGCAAAAGGAGACAAACAAAAAAAGACTCTTAACTCAGAGATTCAAAAGATTCAGAACAAACTGATGGTTACCAGAGCGGAGGTGGGTGGAGGATGGCTGAAATAAGCAATGGGGATTAAAGAGTACACTTGTGATGAGCATTGGGTGATGTATGGAATTACTGAATTAATATATTATACACCTTAAACTAATATATGCTGTATATTAATAATATATGAATTTTTAAAATAAAAGGAAGGAAGGAAGAGAGAAAGAAGGAAAGAAAGAAAGAAATGAGGCTACATCAGAGGATAAGCATTAATTTTAAAAAGAAACCAGAATATAAGAACAAAATAGAAATAGCCTAGAGCCAGGCTTTCAAGAGCAGAGGACACATTTTAGGATGCTATTGATATTGTAACCAGGCATTATTGGAAGCTGGACTCATGTAGATGACTAAGGATGCTCCTGAGTTCTCACTATGTCATCCTTCAGTAGCAAGAATCCACTGCTCATTTCTTCACTCTTTTTTTGGCTCAGCTACCCTCTAGCAATGCTTCTATTATTCCTATGATCTTGAACCTAACTTCCTTATAGTTTCTATTTATTATAGCCTCTGTTGCCCATACCTTGTAATAACTAAAAGCTTTTAAAAGGCGGGATTTTTTGACATATATCATCTCCCCAGATGATAAGATTAAATAATGTGAAGATACCAATTCTTGTCACACATAATAAATATAATACACTTATAAAACACAAGCGATTTTACTTTCAAAATGATGTGTTGCTGTGTATGTGTGTGTTTGAAGTGTATCTAAAAAATAAACCGAGAGTAGCAAAAGTATTTGAGAAATATTCATAAAGATAAGAGAATTCTGGGGGTTCCTGAGTGGCTCAGTCATTAAGCGTATGCCTTTGGCTCAGGTCATGATCCTGGAGTCCCGGGATAGAGTCCCACATTGGGCTCCCTGCTCAGCGGAAAGGCTGCTTCTCCCTCTCTCACTCCCCCTGCTTGTTTTCCCTCTCTAGCTTGTTTCTCTTCATCAAATGAATAAATAAAGTCTTTTTTTAAAAAAAAAGATAAGAGAATTCTAAAAAAAAAGAACTTTATCATGAACTAGTAAAACATTTTTAAATTATAATTAGGAAAAGAGTAACATTATGGCAAAAAATTTTTTTACAAGGGTATATATATATATTTTTTAAGATTTTATTTATTTGACAGAGAGAAACACAGCCAGAGAGGGAACTCAAGCAGGGGGAGTGAGAAAGGGAGAAGCAGGCCTCCTGCCCAGCAGGGAGCTGGATGTGAGATTCAATCCTCGGTCTCCAGGATCATGACCGAAGGCAGTCACTTAACCAACTGAGCCACCCAGGCGCCCCTACAAGGGTGTATATTCTCTAGAAGCAGCCTCTAGTATTAATAGTAAAAAAAAATTAACATATTATTAATGAAGTACCCCAGACCAATAAAAAGATGAGACTAAGAAACAAATAATGTTGAAAAAATGGTCTTCTAATTAGGAAAACATTCCAAGTATATCCTCACCTCACTTCATACAACAAAATAAATACCAGATAGATAAATTTGATAATATAAAAATCTATATAAAACTAAAGTTCACCTTCAATATAGTTAAATAAATATAAATTAAAACAAAAAATAAGTATCATTTTTGCTAATCAAATTAGTAAATATCTTTAGTATTGGTGATTTTTACTGCTAGAATAAGTGTTATAGACAGACACTATGATTTACTCAAATGAAAGTATAATTGTCTACATCTCTTTTTAGAAAATGATTTGTTAGGGGTGCCGGAACGACTCAGTCAGTTAAGTGTCTGCCTTCAACTTGGGTCATGATTCCAGGATCCTGGGATCCAGCCCTTACATTAGGCTCTCTGCTCAGTGGGGAGCCTGCTTCTCCCTCTGCCTGCTGCTCCCTTTGCTTGTAATATCTCTCTCCTCTCTCTGTCTCTCTGACAAATAAATAAATAAACTCTTTTTTAAAAAAAGGAATGCTTTAAAAAAAAGAAAATAGGGATTAAGGCACTCCTGGAGTGGATCAAAATGTTCTATTTGGTTGAGGAATTTCTTAGAATGAATGTCTTTAAAAAGTTTGTATTTGCGGAGGGTCAAGATGGCGGAAGGCCAGGTGACCGCATTTCAGGGAGTTCCCTGAAGAGAGCTGAATTTCAACAAAAAAACCACTACAAGACCACCGTGAACACCCATGAAACCAGCCTGAAATGTGATATTTCCCACTTCTGGACCGCCACGAGAGACAAAGAACATCGGCAAAAAGGTAGAAACAAATTGGAGGGTCTG